>JAJEJO010000800.1:840042-875765 GCA_020662805.1 Glaucomys volans | reverse complement strand
TTTCTTTCTTTCTTTCTTTCTTTCTTTCTTTCTTTCTTTCTTTCTTTCTTTCTTTCTTTCTTTCTTTCTTTTTAAACAGTGTCTTGAAATCTTTGCCCAGTTATAATTAGGAAAAGTCAAGTCTAAGGGAAGATAGGAGAAAGACTTTCCTTATGGAAAAAGAGGAGGAGTTCAAGTTAGGAGGAACCTGGGAGATCATTTGGTCGAGTTCCTTTGTTTTCCAGCTAGGGAGCCCTGGAAGGAAGTGACCTGGGAAAATGGGGTGACTACTTAATAGGCTGTTGTGATTCCAAATTCAGTGGGATGTTCAGGGATGGTGGAGGGAGGTCTAGCAGGCTGCTGACAAGCAGGTCCAATTCTGGGCAGAGAGGTCAGAAATGGAGAAGAAATTCTGAAAAGAATTTTCAAGGAGGCAATAAGACTTGGGGATGAGAAAGGAATATGGAAAGAGAAGGGGAAAGTGACATTTGGAAGAAAAGAGAACTTAAAGCCAACAAAAGAGGCACAGAATTAGCAATAAAGAAACAAGAGGAGAATCCAATAATTCAGAAGCACAGAAACCAAGAAAGAGAGTTTTGGGGGAGGAGGGTCAACATGCACAGCTGTCCAGAGGCTGGGAGGAGAAGGAATGAGTGGAGACCCTTAGGTGTGTGGCCTGTCTGTGACCTGAGTAGGAACTTCAGTCATCTGGTGCTGACTGAGTCCTGGGAGTGGCAGGAGACCCCATGGGTTTATAAGTGAATAGAAAACCATTATCATGACTCTCCTTATATGCCTGATAGTTCTTCTCCAGTGCTTGCACTTGTTTCTCATCTATAAAAACAGTTGTGATAAACAAACAAACAAACAACCCTGGAGAGACTATTTTGCTTTTTGAAGTGGAGAGAAAAAAGGCTTCAATTTTAAAATTTCTCGTAAGACTGATGAAAAAAATATTCTATAAGGTGACCTTGAAATTATAAAATGAATAGCTTAAAAATACGACCATAATTAAGTTGTTTTTCCAGTGTTCAAGTTGTTTACAAACGAAGGCCAATGAAGGCCAATGAATGTGTACCTAGATTCCAGGTATCTTATTTGATGCACAGATCAGGAGAGGGAGGACAACTGAGGTGTTGCAGATGGAAAAAGGAGAAGACTGGAGACTTTTCCCTCTGGGTAGTGCAGGCAGTGCTTCCAGCTGTTGAGTGGCTCTGCTCAGCTGTGGAATAGCTAAAGGCATCATGCCTCCCAGAATCCCCCTTGGCTGCCCAGAAATAGAGAGGTTAATGAACAGGGACAGACGCTACCAACAAAAGAAGAAATGCTTTATTTATTATTCACAAATCTCCAGGGTCCCTGTGCTGTTCAGAATCCGCATGCTCTCTGGAATAATGGCTGGACACTTCCTGGTTTCTCATTGCTGCGCTCTGTGGGCCTGTGCAGCATCTTTCTGAGTCAGGACAGAGCACACTCTGCAGCCTCAGCTCTTCTGCCCTTTTGAGGTCATCTGGTCCAACTTCCTGCCCAATGGAGGAATGACCTCACAGCATCCCTGATAAAGACTGCCTTGTTTTGCATGTTCCTAGTAATGAGGAAGTCACCATCTACGAAGGTAGCTCATTCTGTTTTCAATCATTCAGTGATTTTTACAACGTTTATGAAGTTTCCCATGTGTTGAATGCTCCCTTTCTATAGCATTCATCTTGCACCCGGTCCTGGTCTTACTTCCATTAGATTCCATCACTCCCCTCAAGCCTTTTCTCTATTAAATTTTGAATTTGTATTCCATTCCTGGAATCTTCATGCTCATTTGATTTATGATAAGAAAAAAGAAAAAAAAATTGAAAAAACTCATAGCGTATGTACTGAAATTAAAATTCTTCTGTATGATGCTCAGGTCCATTTGGGGACTGTCTGCCCTTTTATCAAGTCCTTGAAACCAACACAATATGGTTAAGTTCATTTGTTTCTTTATCCTAACAGAGTTTAGGCGATTCCTAGTGGTTTCCCAGATTGAATGATCTCTTATGTGTCAGTGTCGTTTGGTGCAGACTTCCATTTCTCTGTATTTGGACCTACTGAGAGGAGCCGTCCTACTGTGAATGTGATCAGTGGTGATCTGGGTGGTGATATCTGGACCATCAGAAAATTAAAGTTAGCACTTACAGAGGTCTGCTTGCATCTAAATCTCAGAACTCTTCTTAAAAAAATTATCATCATCTTAGGGAAAGAAGTATGCTAAATATTTTCAAAATAGCAAAGCACATGAAAGTCATAAGTGAGTCTTAAGCAAATTCCTGCTGAGTTGATTTGAGTGGGATCTGCTTCACTGAGCTTCTCTCTTTGCTCTGAACTTACAGCATACAGGAGAGTTATCCTGCCCCAAAACAAGAAAGACATCTTTTGATAACCTCCACCTCCATGAAATGTTTGAATTCTATAGCACTTTTTCACAAGAACAGGTCAGGAATTCTGTTAGATATTATTTGAGATACTTTGTATTTTGTTATTGCTAATACACAATAAGAAGACAGAAAGCATAATCAGCAGACAAATTGGATCAGGGATCCACGCTGGCCTATTCCACAGGGCAGCAAAAATCTCTACAGCTCAATGTTTCAGACGTCCAGAATTCTTTATCTGGGTTCTTCAGAGTCCTCAGGATATCTGGATGAGTGTTTTCAATTGTCACATTTGTTCCTCAGGGAACTAGTGTTGTTATTTTTGTTCACAATGACTAAGAGATATGCAAATAAGTCATAAGTGATTTTTTTTCCCAAACATAATTTTCAGGATATTTTTTCCTATTCCTCTTACATAAGTTTCAAGATAGTGTGATTTGAGGTGAGATTAAATCATAGACACTGTTCTCTCCATTTTGACAGGTGCCCTTACCATTCGCAGCTCTATTACCTTCACTGTGACCAGCAGCTTGTGCAGACATCACTGCTGTGACTTCCATGGGTGGTACTTGGTCCCAATGGACCAAATGCATTTGCAACTCCCTCCCTGTCCCTTCTCTGCAGCCAGACTGTCAATCTACTTCATGATTGCTCCTTTTGGTCTTTTTAGTGAAGCATTTATGTACATTAATGATAGAAGTTTTACGTACAAATAAAATCTGACATGTTTTTCAAATGTTGGGTTGGCATTTCGTGGATACTCTAGTGCTTGTAATTGGAGGGCTGTTAATTTTACTGAAAGGCCAGTCCTGGGAAACAAAGCAGAGTATCCCTGTATTCCATCCCCTTAACCCTTTCATTGAAGTACAATTTTCCCTCCATAGCTCAGTAGATGGTAGGTATCTACTGGATGGTAGGTAGTAAGTGCCAGGGTATTTGGAGAGATTAACCAAAGGAGAAAAGATGGAAGGGGAGCATAAACCGAAGATGTCCCTATGTATAAGATGGGAGAGATTGGCAGGTTTGGAAAGCTGAGATTTGAGGTTTTGAGGTAAATTAACAAAACTTCTTCTTCTTTGTCAAATTTTGTGGTGGCAACTGATTGCCTCTTGTGACATGTTGCAAAATCTAAATGTTCTGGAATATGCCCAGGTAGATTGAAATGGATTTGGGAGAGCCCAAGGCCTTGTTTCAAAACCTATTTCCAGTATGATTTTTCTACAAAGTGATCTTCAAATCCCTTAAAGATGGTCTCCCCTCCCCCACAGCCCCTTGGATCTCCGAGAGCAGGTAGTGCTTCATTTTGCCATGGCTATTGCTCTTTGTGACTCTTCGTATCCCTTCTGAGGAGTACACTCCCTGGGGCTGGGGGTGCTGAACACGCACCCTCTTTGTGTCTCCCTGTATCTCCCTAAAGGCTTCGGTTGAGTTGGAAGGACTGGGACTTGAAAGGTGAAGGGAGAAAACCAGCAGCTTTTGATGGCCATGGTTCTTGCATATTCAAGAGCAGAGCTCCACCTGAGAGCTCACCCTGAGGAAGGACTGTCTGTGTTGTGACGGGGCAAATCGACTTCTGGGGTAGGGCATGGCTGGGAACCTTTGCCAGGGCGTTTTGAAGTGGATGTCTTCAAAGGGCCCTCATTGCTGTGGGCAACAGCTAGGCTCTGAGGAAGAGGATGACTCTGTTGGGTCCTTAACAGACATTTTTTTTTTAAATTTATTTATTGATTCATTGAACACAAATGGAGTACAGCTATTGTTTCTCTGGTTGTACACAAAGTAGAGTCACACCATCTCTTAACAGACATTTAAGCTCCGGGTCCAAGGGCAGGGAGAAAGGAGGCCTTGGGGTGAGGCCTGCTTAGGATATCAGGAAAGCCCGACGGAATCTGAGTGTTTACATGCTTAAGAACTGTGAGAGGCACCCTTCTGTAGGTGAAGAGCCCAGATTTAGAAGGTGACGTTGTAGATTTCTTAAACGGTGTCAACCATGCTGATCTGTAATCCTTCAGCAGACATGCTCTATCTCAGTCCACCCTGGGCTCTGCTTAGTGCCTGGCAAGGCAACACTTGTTGATCCCACTTTACCAGACACTCCACAGACTTTGGATCACAGAATCTTAGATCTAGATGGGGTTTATAGAATGGATCATCTGAGAAAGCCAAGGTCCAGGGGAATGGAAGCCTGTGCCTCATCATCTATCTCTCTCTCCCTATTTCTCTTTCTCTCTCTCTTTTTCTCCTTATCTCTGTGTGTTTGAATATGTACATTGTCATGGATTTGATATGAGGTGTCCCCCAAAAGCTCATGTGTGAGAGAATGTGGGAATGTTCAGAAGAGGTGCTTAGAATATGAGAGCAGTATGTAATCGAATCAATGGATTAATTCATTTCATGGATTAATTTAATGGATTAATAATTTGAATGGATTTGTGAGTGGTAACTATAGGTAGGGAGGACCTGGGTGGAGGAAGTAGGTCACTGGGGGCATGCCCTTGGGGATTATGTTGTCCCTGGCTCCTAGTGCCCAAGCTCTCCTTGCTTCCTGGCTGTTGTATACTGAGCAGCTTTCCTCCATCAAGCCCTTCTGCCATGAGCTTCTGCCTCAACTCAGGCCCAGAGCTATGAAGTTGGCTGACCATGGACTGACCTCTGAAACAATGAGCCCAAATAAACTTCTCCTCTTCTAAGTTGTTCTTGTTGGATCTTTCGGTCACAGTGAGTGAAAAGCTGACTAACACAAAACTACACATTTAACAATTGTGGGTGCGATTGTGTGTTATGGAGAACAAACAGTTGACATGCCAATATTAACACCATCCCATGCAGGAGAGGAGTGGGCAGGCTGTGGTTAGAGTTTTTAGGATATATATGACTACATACTAAAATTTTATGGATGAAATTTACTGCTGGTATGAAGTCTTGTAAAGTGAAAGAAATTAACTTTCAGTTAATTTCCTCATTCAATTCCTCTTTTAAGGTTCACCAAGAAATAAAATTAGGGGTTTATATTATCATTAAAGTCTTGTTGGAGACTTAGTCATGTTTTCTTTAACTTTGTGAAACTTTAGGATGGAAGCAGATTTAGTCCATAAAGCTTTAGTATGTATGTATATTCATATATATCCTAAAAACTCTTAGCGCAGTAGTTTGAAAAAAATATCAAATGAGAAGATGATCCTTTTTAGTCATTTTGCTTAAACATATCTTAAAGGAGAAGGTATAAATGCTGCATGCACCAAATATAATAGAGATTTTTTTCCATTTCAAATCCAGGTATCTTTATGCCCAATGGTTCTCTTTCAAACTATTTTTAAACATATAAAAACATAATATCCACTGCATATGTGAGGTTTGTAAACTAATAAAACACAAATGAGCAGAAATATTCTTCTCCTATTAAATCTCAGTATTCACTTTAGGTTTCAGGTACAATATAGTTATTCAGATGCAAAGTCATTCAAAACCACTCCAACCATTACGCATTTTCGGAATTCTGCTGTACCCTGTGAAAAAGAACCTCGTTGTATTCAGCTAGACTAACATTCCCACTGTCAAACCCATTAACCAAGAGCAAAGTGCTGAGAGCACTTCTCAGGACTCTTCTTACTGACTATACATTTATTTATTTATTTATTTATTTATTTATTTATTTATTTATTTAATGTAACAGTTTTTATGGAGGCACGCTTTCTATTTCTGACCTTAATTTGAAATACTTCTTTTGTACATAGAGTAATAAACAAAAAAGAATATCAAATCTATTCCTTGGATATTTTAACCACTGAACCCCACATAAAATATGCTCTGTGAAGTTTCTCAGGGCCTCCCGTGTCAGTCCTTCTTGGAATCCTTTGAAAAGCATCTTCTTAGCTAACGTGGGAGGTGCTCTCAGGGTGACCTTTCCTGTCTTGAGAGCTCCCTTTATATTTATCAAATGTCAGGTGCCGTAACACACAGAATCCCATATCCAATTGGATTTCTGACCTCCACCTATCCTAGACTGCCCTCGCTTCTGAAACTCCATTTTGTACCCGCAATGTCCTCGTTTCTCTTCACAGGCAACCTCTCTTGCCCCTCCTTCTGACAATCTGTCAGACAGTCCCTGATTTTTCTTTGCTGGCAATGCACTGTTACTAGTAATTGCAGAAACCATTAATAAAGTGGGAGGGAGGGGGCGAGGGGGAGAGGGAAGCGAGGCACAAAGGGAATAAGTATTGTACATAGCCCACAGGCTTTTCCCTCCCACACATATGATTCACTGTTGTTCCCCGCCTCACGTGGGAAAATGTTGTCCTGCTGCAAATACACCTTAAAGGCAGCTCTGCCTCAAAGATATCACATATGCATATTAATAACACACACTTTGTAGTGCCTAGAGTTGTTTTTAATGAAGCAGGCTGAAATATACCAGTAACTTTCTCATCTTCTGAGTGCTGCAGATGATCCATAAGTGTGGGTTGGGGTGGCTTCTGCCCCCAAAAGAGATCAAAGAGGTATGGTTTGTAATTCTTTACAGCAGAAACAGAGAGGAAGCAAAATGTCCTTGGATGAAATAAATCCAACTTCTAGGAAGACCAAAGCCAGGGGAAGAATTTCAGAATAGGAAATGACCACAAGTGTCGGTAAAGGAGTACGCCGAAGTGGACACAGGTGAGAGAAGGCCCTAGAAAGAAAGGCAGAGGTGGATAAGCTGTTGGAGGAAGGGTCTTGGAAGAGATGTTGGGATTCCTTTAACCCTGAGTTGGCTTTGTCCATCTTGCCTGTTGCTCTTTCATTTTCCTATGGAATTTATTTATGCGAGTATAGACCACCTCTGTTAGCTGAGCCAGATGTAAGGTTGAACTTCTAGGGGCAATATGATATATTCTGCTGGTTGGGTTCCCACTCCCTGAAGTCCACTGCTCTGCTTCAAAAGAACAGCTGATGCTTTCGGGTTCAGCAATGAGCGAGACTGGCAGTTGATATTTGTCTTCCTTTTATTAGACTAGCCTAAGATACAGGTGTCGTCTTTCTAAAAGACTAGGCAGCTCAGTTGATTAGAACCTGGTGCTAATGAGGCCATTGCCTTGGCTTCATTATCCTCTGGTTTAACTTTGTGTAGAAAAAGTCTCCTCCATACTCACAGGATTTACTCACAAACAGAAAAGAGTGTGATCTGCCCAAGATGACACCATCCATTACTACTGGGGATCACAAGACAGGGCCTAAGATGTTCTCGTGTTTCTGCCACCTGTCCCTTCTTTCTATGCCAGGAGGAGGGGCCCTTGCAGTCTGTCACAGCTTACTTTAGCAGTCTGCAAATGGTCTTCATGTTTTTAGTCTCTTCCCATCCTAATGATCTTACACTTGAAGGCCAGGGGTAGCTCTACTCAGGCCACCTTTATTAATGGCCCTAACATTAACACCCAGTTCCTTTGTATTTTAAGTCTTCTGTTTGGTCCCTGATTTTACTTCTGATTTCAACTCCCTCATCCTCCTTATCACTCAGTATGGCAATCAACTGAATAAATCATTAGCTCTAAGATTTTCTTTCTCTCTCTTTTCCCCTTAAATCTCTTATTTTTCTTCTGGTTAATTTCTGGCTAGAACACTCACTAATTATGTCTCTCAGAGTTCTTCCAGTCCAAGGCACTGTTCAGATGCTCCCTGTTCCACAAAAACTTCTGTTCTCATGAGTGAAGACAAGGTCTCTATACTCTGAGTGTCTCTGGCACAGCCACATGTCACTTACTGACAGTGGCATGTTCTGAGAGATGCATCATTGGGCGATTTTGTCACTGTCTGAGTGTCCTAGGTTGTACTCATACAAACCCAGATAGTATAGGCCAGTCATTCAACGTGAGGCTGCAGCTGGTGTAGAAAGAGCATTCTGTTTTTTTAGTTGACTTTTAAAAATAAGTAGAGGGACAATATTCTAAAGTAATGATAAAAAGTATGGTATAGTATGCCAGTTAGATCATTGCTTACTCTCTGTCGAGTACTATGTATAATACACAATGGCATGTGCTATACTTTAACATGAGTGGCAGCACAGGGTGTTTGCTTCTGCTAGCATAACCACAAACAGACGACATGCTATAGTTTGGATCTGGAGGGTTCCCCAAGTCCCCAAGTGTTAGGAAAGAGGTGGACACTTTTATAGATGTAAGGCCACTTTAAGAGTGGGAGGTCTTCTGGTCTGTGGGGATATGCCCTTGAAGGATGCTGTGAGACACCCAGCAACTTCCTTTTCTTCTTCTTTTGCATCCTGGCCATGAGATGAGCAGCTTTGCTCTTCCATGTGCTCCCTGGCATGATGTGTTGCCTTGCCACAGGCCCAAAGTGACAGGGACAACTGATTGGGGATGGAAACCTCCAAAACTAAGCCCAAATAAAACTGTAGAAGGCAATTATTTCCAGTATTTGTTATTATTTCAGGTATTTATAATCAGAAGCTGACTTATGCATAATGTGTTGTTCTACAATGTTGTGACAGCTATGAGGTTATCAAGTGACAAGAATGTGTTAGCTCTGCTATAATCTTGTGGGGCCACCATTGTATATGTGGCCCATCATTGACTGAAACATGCATGACTGCACTTGGTTCTTACATCTCTTAGGGCATGTGTGGCATTTTTACATAACTATGACCACCTATTCTTTCAATAAATATTCATTGAGCACCTAAAAGTGCTGAACAGTGTGGTGTGTGGGAACATATGTAACCTCCCCATATGTGTCAAGGTTATGCTACCTTTTCTTACAAACCTCCAGCTTGTAGTGATTCCACATAATAATCCAGTGTGGGTTGCTGGTTAGCAGGAGTTCTCCAGAGGTTAATCTAAAAACTTCATTAGTTTATTTGTTCAAATTTTTATCTTCCTATTTCATCTATTGGTTATCTATAGCTGCATAACTCCTAAACTAACTGGTTTAAACAAACAAACACTTAGTATTTCACAATTCTCCCAGGAATTTGGGAGAGGTTTCACTACTGGTTCTGATTCTGGGGTTTCCCATGAGTCTGCTGTCAAGCTGTCAGCTGGAGATGTGTCACCTGCAGTCTTGACTGGGGCAGTGGATCCAGTCTCAAGGTGACACTCCCAGTCTCCCACCATATGGGCTTCTCCACTGAGCATCCTCATGGCCTGGTTGCTGATGTCTCCTTAGAGTAGGAGACCTGGAGAGCTGGACAGCTCCTGTCCTTCATGACCTACCTCCAGGAGTCAATGCTCCATTGTCATTTCTGCATTCTATGTGTAAAAATTGGTAACTGAGTTCATTTCACACTCAGGGGGATGGAAGTTAAGCTCCATTTTTTAAAGTGAAGAGCATCAAATAATTTGTGGGCCTATTTTAAGACCACCACATGATGGGCCCTTCCATGGATCCCTTCATTGTGTGAGGTTCTGCCATCTCCTCTGATCTTGGTCCTTTAGCTTCTGGTCCATGTGAGGTGTGAAGGTGTACCATCTTCTCCAAAATGCTTTCCTGATAATGACACATATTGTATCTATTCTTATTCCAGTTATGAATGCCTCTAGATTCATGAGGTGGCTGAAAAATTTAGTCTCTGGCAACACTTTGCTATTCCCACCTTACACCAAATGTTGCCTTCTTCTAGGAGGGGAATATCTGGCCCTTTTTTGTATCCTCTGTTCTACAAACAGCACAGGCCTTGTGCAGAATTGGTGCCCTTAAATATTTTATGAATGAATGAGTACATGAATGATGGGACGCTAGCATTATTTTTCTATATAATTCAAAAGACAAACCTAGGCTTGCTTTCTTAAGTAGAATACACAACAACTGCTACACAAACTCTATTTATAACTCAGCTTCAGCATATGAATCTAGTCTCAGAACTACTGGGCATGAGGGTTCTCTGGTTATTTCTTATGAATTATTTATCTTCCCTGCTCTGAACTTTCTTCAAATGGCAGATTGCAAAGGACTAGTTCTTTACTAAAGAATATTATATAAAAGCAATACTGTTCAAAGATTCCCTGCATCACTACACAAACAACCTAAGTAAGATGCTGCCAAATACTGAAATGATGGGATCACAGGGAAGCAGAGATAAGAAATAAATTGTCATAGCAACCAGAGGCCTCAGTTGAAGTCACTATACTCCAACTTAAAAGGTGGTTCTAAGAGCTTAAATACACAAAAAGAAATGGATAATTTTATAAAGATGCCACTTAAATAAAAGAGAATCTTTACAAACTTTTCTAAGTGAATACAATTTGGAAATGGTATTTGGGAATATGCCAAATGAGAGCATTAGGGAAGCTTTACCATATGTTTAACAATGGCAATATTGTATGTTCATTGTTAAACATTATTATTTTTTATTTTGGAAAAATATAAGCTATTGTTTGTTTGGGGATTAGTGTAGAAAAATTAGAAAATGCAGAAAATATGAGGAGGAATTAAAAATAATCCTTCCATCCAGAACAAAGAAGTTAAAAATAGTTTAGTATACACATACATAGAGAGACCTGGCCCCTGACTTATGATAACTTGACTTAAGATTTTTCAAAATTATAGTGGTGCAAAATGAAATGCCTTCAGTAGAAACTGTACCTCAGTTTCTGAATTTTGCTCTTGTCTTGGACTATTGATATGCAGTATGGTATTTCTTGGGATGATGGGCAGGGGCAGCAGGCCACAGCTCCTAGTCAGCCCTGAGATCGTGAACGCAAACAACTGATACTGTACCTTGGATTGTATTGCTAAGCTTTGGGGTTTGGCAGGTTAGGTGTATTAAATAAATTTCCTATTTAGCTTTTTAACTCACGATGAGTTTATCAGGAGGTAAATCCCATATAGTAAGTCTAGAAGCATCTGTATTTCAACCAGATGTATGTAAACAGAACTGAGATTGCTTATGTATATTTCATTTAGTGTGTTGGTTTTTAACTTACATCGTCTTACCAGCATTTATAAATATCTCTAATATTCTTCAAAGCATCATTTCTAGTTACTGCCTAAAACTCTATAATTAATATATGTCATAAATTTATCTAATCATATGATGTTTGACATCTTGATTGTTTTTATATTTTTGCTATCATAATTGGATAGCCAACACTGTGGTATGAAGAGTACTTGTCACATAATAGTGGCTCAATAAGTTTCTGATCAATAAACTAAATGATGAAAATATTTTTATACTCTGATCATTGCTGTTAGGTTTCTAAAAAATGAGTTGTTCTGTATTACCTGAATGATCTATTTATTTATTTTCATTTGTCCCTCAACTTGGTGCATTTTCATTTTGCCATACATAGTTGGCTCTTTTGTAAAAGTTTATTTTTTTCTATTCTATAAATTTAAGGCGTTCAATGTGGCTTTTAGACACACACACACACACACACACACACAGATTGCAGTGATTATTACAATCAAGCAAATGAACATATCCATCATCTCACATAGTTTCCTTCCTTCCTTCTCTTTCTCTCTTTCTCCCTTTCTTTTCTGATAAGAGTACCTAAGACCTACTTTCTTGGCAATTTTCAAGTGTATAATACAATATTATTAACTATAGTGCTCATGCAGTACATTAGATAGAGCTCTGGATTCATTCATCCTACATACTCACAATATTATCCCCTTTGACCTACATCTCCCCATCTCTCCTGCTCCTGGTAACCACCCTATATTCTTTGTTTCTATGTATTCAATTTAAAAAAGTTATTTGGAAGATTTGTTAAGTATTTTTCTGAGTATTTGGAATGAACTTGGTGTCTAGTACCTATTTTATAGACTATTTTATGCGACAAGGAATAGTAGTTTGGAAAACCTTTGTGAGGGGCATGGAACAGTACTTTGTTTAACCTCTGGTACATTTTGACTATGGAGTGTCTGCCAAAAGTCCGTGTGTTAAAGACTTGCTTGCCAGCCTGTAGTGTTATTGGGAGGTGTTGGAATCCTGAAAAGGTGGGTCCTAGTGGAAGGAAGTTAGGTCATCAGGGGTGTGTCCTTGAGGGGGATATTAGGATCCTAGACCCTCCTCCTCTCTCTCTCTGCATTATGGCTACCTTAAGGACAACAAGCCTTCTCTGCCATGTGCTCTTCTGTATGATATACTGTGCTACCCCTGGTCCAATGGCAACAGAGCCAAGTGACAGTGTTCTGAAACCTCTGAGCTGAACTCAACCTCTTCTCCTTTAAGTTGATTATCTCAGGTATTTTATCACAGTGCTAGAGAGCTGAAAAATATAACCTCTGATAAGTGAATGGCATCTGCTGGTGTTAGTGGTGTCTATTCTTAGTGCCTCAGACTAAGCATTTCATCTGTAAGGAGCTTCATAGTTGATACCCTCTTACCCCCATGAAATCATTTTGCTCCAAACAATTCTAGGTTCAGTAGGACAATCTTACTTTTCTCATCTTATAAAAGAGGAAAGCACTCAGTTTGTGATGTTGATGTTCAGCCTCAGGATCTAAAACTCATCTGACCAGTTTGTCTCAAGAGCAAACAAACGGCCCGAGAACCTATGAACGGTTTCTTAAGACATTCCTAAAAAAAATAAAAAATAAAAAATAAAAAATAAATAAAATAAATAGAAATTAAAAAATTTAAAAAATTGTGTAGCATAAAAGGTTTCAAGGGACTCACATTAGTTTTATTTTTAAGACCATGAGGTTTTTCTTGTGTCAGTAGGAGCCATTGCTTTCATCCTAAAATCCCTTTGGGGAAGGGTTGTCACCAGCTAGCTTTTCCTTTGCTTCCAAGACAGGAGGGAGGAATAGAGATGCAGCACATGGTTCCAAAAAATGTCCTTCCCACGCTTTGTCTTAATAGAAAATAGAACAAATTTCACAAAATCATCAAGGAGGTGAGTTAGTGCAACCTGGTCTCTAGTGTTTTAAGAATGCTATCCTTCCTCCCCCAGTCTCTGTAAACCCCAGGGGAGATCTGGGACCTCTCAGGGAGGGGGGTCTCTTGAGGGAGTTTCTCAGGTTCCTTTGGAGTCCACTGTTAATAACACCTAATTGAAGCCTCACAATAGGCTTAACAAATTCCAAGAGAGTATGTAAATTAGGCTCAATAAGTTAAAATTAGGAGCCTCAACCCTGGCTGCCTATAACATATATTTGGGGATATTTTAAAAAATATACTGATATCTGGGTCCCATGTTTGACAACTGGAATCAGCATCTCTTGGGCAGGTCAAGCATCAGGATCACAACACGGTCTTTTATATCACTGGGAAGATGTGGGTCTTCCCCCTTGAATATCCATGGAATTCACTGAGGCACACAGGTCCCCCAACTTTCAACCTCCTTTCATATGGATTTGCATATTCCGTTAGACGATCCTCTTGGGGTCGCCATTACCTATTCTCCATCACGAAAAGCTTTTTAAAAAAATAAACTAAAATTGTCATATAAAAATAAGTTTGCCAAGGACCAGAAAAGTCCTGAAGTCTAAGCTAATAGCAATTGAGGGATGAGGAAAGACATAGTTCCAAGTTAGACCCCAAGAACAATCTTTGAAGTAGTTCCCAGAGCCATAGCCAGAGTTTTCTGGAGTTTATGGAAAACACATCTTGAGCTCCAACAGCCTACTTTTCCTATCTAGACAGGCAAGAAAATAAGGTGTGACTTAGAGAAGCACATACCATGGGGTGCTGGCCATTCTTATCACATCCCTGTTCCAGCCTCTAGAGTTCAGTGCAGATCCTGAAAGCCTAATACTGTTTCTGGAAGGTGGGTAACCACATTGCCTGGGTCTGCTCACAGCTGCAGACAGAAGCCATTCCCCTGCCTCTTCTGCTCTCTCCCTCCTTGCCTGATTTAATGAAAACACCATTCATTATTTTCAACCATATCATTTCTCCTGCCTCTAAGAATGTTGCATAGACTTATTAATGACACTGGTGTGGGATCTTGTATATGTTGGCATCTGCTGGTGTTAGTAGCATCTGGAATCTAAAATATGACCAGCAGTGACCTGAGCATTTAGCCTTCACCGCTGTGACAAGACAGACCTGAAACTGCAAGGATAAAAAGGCAACTTCTGGTTAAATTGCTTGACTTTAGTAGAGCTCATCAGCTCACCACACTGAAGCACCAAATTTAATGTCATTACAGTTGCTTTTAGAGCAATTGGTACAGAAAATCATATAATGAAAAGGGGAAAAAATTATGTCTTTTTTTCAGTTTTGCAATAATGAGCTCCTTGCTTAAAACTGGTTCCTTCACTTTCTTGTTCATTTCTCACCTCCCAACATTAAATAAAAGTTTTAAAAAGTTTATATTTTTATTGTATACAATAAGGGTGTACAAATGATGTTTTGGTATATATATACATAGATGATTACTACAGTCAAGCAAATTAACACATCCCCTAATCTAAACTTTTAACACACACACAGCCCCAGTGTAAAACAAACACAAAAACAAACAAACAAACAAATAAAAAACAACCAACCAAACCAGGGCAGCTCATGCAGACATTATTTACTTTCAGGACTGGTGATGTAGTCCAGTGGTAGAGTGGACGCTTAGCACTTGTGAAGCCCTGGGTTAAATCCTCAGTACCAAAAAGAGAAAAGGAAAAGAAAGGGAAAGGAGGGAGAGAATGAAGGAAAGGAAGGAAGGAAGGAAATGAAAGGAAGGAGGAAAGGGAGGCAGGAAGGAAGGAGAGAAGAAAGGAAGGAAGGAGGGAAGGAAGGATCATCTGTTTTCAACACCTTCCAAAGAGTGGAGCTGCAGAACCACGGACCACTGGTGTGGTCTCACCAGTTTTCTGACTCGTCAACACAGCATTTGACTGTCATTTGGGCCAAACCATCTTCTCTCATTTTTCCTTACTCAGTATTGCATTCTTAGCCTTTTGTTTCTTCAGGTAATTTTACCCTGATTATAAATGTCATGGAAATTCCTCTGCAAGGGGCTGAGCTCAAGGGCACAGCCCCCAGAGAGCACATCTTGATGAGTCGTGTGTGTAACATGTAGACAAGAAATAAGTGGCCAGAGAAAACAATGATGCAGAAAATGTGCTTCTTAGAGTAGGGTTGTTAACTTTAACAGGTTTGGTTTTAAAATGCTGTGCAGGACTGTCACTTAACAGTTAAGATAAAACATTGATGGGGGAAATAAAGTTGTCAAGAAATCTAGCCTGCAATTCTTAGATTTAAAGCAAAGTAGTAAATTAATCTGTGTCTTTTTCGGTTTTTACCTTCATTAAGCATAGCAATGCGCTTATACAATTTTTTTTAGCTGTCACTACATCTAGTTGATAGTTAATCTGAATTTTAATATTTAAAAGCATACTCAAGATCTTCATTAGAGCTATAAAAGATTCAAGCAAGGCTACTGTTTGTAACCATTAGAGCAATTTAGAGCTCTACCTTTGCACTTAGAGCAGAGAAACTTTGATTTTTAAAAGTGTCATCAGCTACTTAAACCAGAACAACGGTGTCACCATTAGGTGGCATGCTGCAGCCAGCTAACATGTAGGTTGGCTGGAAATAAGCTGCTCCACGGAGGCAGAAATTCCGGGTCCCTTTCCTTGACCCTTCTTTTAAATATCTAGGATTGCAGAAGACTGTGGGTGCAGAAATCAGCAGCAGGCCTGTTTATGCGCCCCTGACGCTCTTTGTCTTAACATTTGGTCTTTAGCTGCACCCAGAGCTCATTCAGATCCTGTCTGCTTTTCCTTTCAGCTGCAGGATTTTCTTCAGCAGCTACAGTGTTCCCATCAAAAGCTGCACTCCCTTTGACCCGAAGTCTCTCTTTTTTGTATGGGCTACATTTTCAGCAGGTCAAGAGAATTCCTCTAATGGGATGGCATGTTCTGTAACAAATGCTATTCTAGAATTCCATCCCTGACTTCCAACATTTGTGCAAAAAAGTAGAAAAGATTAGTTAAAAGATGAAATTCTGGTAATTACTGGAATTCTACCCATCAGCTAATGGAATACTTTTCCTTTAATCATGTCGCTGATGTGTAACCTTGACTTGTCCGGGTCACACTGGCTAGAGGGACATACTGTGAAGTATAGTTAACAATGATAAGGGTAGCGATAATAGTCTCTGGCTCCAGGTTCTCCACCCAGCAAAATCTTAGAGCCCAAGTCCCTGAATTTGCTTCCCTCCTCCTGGCAGTTTCTGGAATCCTAGGGACTGACCACTAATTCTGACTTTTCCCCGCAAAGGGCCACTTGAGCTTTCATACTGAGGACCTCTGACATTTTGTCCCAGTGCACCAGATTTCTAGAGGAATGTGGGCAGCCTGAAGTTGCCACCTTCCCAGAACTCACTCATGAAAATTTGTTGAAACAGACATGTTAAAAAAACTACTGATAGAAAAAATATTGTTGATCTGGTGCCAAGATTAGAAATAAGAGCAAACCCCTTAGAATTTGCTTATACATATGGGTTTAGATGGACATCTACTGATTTATGTTTTTGCACTAGTCTCCCTTTCTTCTTCTGGTAAGGAACATGGTTTCCTTTGGGAAAAACCACTTTCATTCTCAGCCAGCCTGGGACTGGGAAGACCTACCGTTGGTTCCAAAGTGGCCCCTGATCGGGCTATGCCACTGAACTCCCCATTCATCTCCTCTGGCCCTGCAATGGGTTCAGTGGTGAATCTCCAAATCAATCAGGATCAAAGAGAAGGAGAAGACATGTGCTACGGTTTCTGGGAAATAAAAATTCAGCACTTCTCAATGCTCTAGGAAGAGGCCCACCTCTTTCTTCCTCTGGCTGAGGATGCATGAGGATGTGAGTTCTAGAATATAATAACTTTAGGACAAATTCTGCACCAAAGAGAGACAGAAAACTGCTACTGACAATGTCTTTCTGGCTGCTGGATCCAACTTTGCTGCAACTTTCTCTAGTCTTTTCAGTTGTAACTAACAAATATTCTTTATTAATTCAGTCTGAGTTGAGGGTTTTTTGGGGGGGGGAAGTCAATTGCTAACATAAAGGATATGCCCCTACTTCTGAAACTCTGCATTACAGTTAGAATATTCCTGTGGAAGGGAGAAACGCTTCATGGTTTCATGAGATAACATTTGAAAACTCATTATTACTATCTATTTGGATTTGGATGTCTCAAATATCTAAACCTTTCAGAGATTTGTATACTTACCTATAACTTCCTTTGATATGCAAATCCAGAGTGGAGTCATTTGTTAAATTGGATTTCCAGAAAGGTGTTCTATCTATCAATTAGGAAATGAGCTTTCTTGCTCTTCGCCAGAGTAATTCATTGCTTGGCACACGGCAAGTGCTCATGGAATGTTTAAGAAATGGAGTTTTCTGGTTATACTTGAATTTCTGATTAATTGAAAGTTAATTAGAAATCCCCCCATCATTTCCTCTCTTTAGAAAATCTTTGTAAAATGTATGAGTGCACTTTTCTTTCCTTAGTAATTACAGTATAGTGAGCATAATTGCATTTTTGATGATTAAGAATTTTACAGTGCCTGAGGGTTATCAGTCAGACTATAAATTCTCATTGTACAATATTTTACATGGACATGTTATGGGAAATTGATCATAGGACATCTCCTAGAAATTTATTTTCTAAAAACTCTAACATCTATTATTTTCATTGTCCTTTAACTTTTTCTTTCTGTTCTTTTCTTTTTTTTATGTGTATGTATATGTGTGCATGAAGTTAATCAAAATTTTGAATAGCTAAATCTTGGTTAAAGAAAATTTTGCTATTCTTTTCCATAGACTATCTTAACATTAGCACCAGTAATTACACAAATTATTTATGTGTGTGACTTAGTCTGCTTGAGCTGCTATGACAAAATTATCTTAGATTAGGTAATTCATAAACAACAAAAATTTATTTCTTATAGTTCTGGAGGCTGGGAAGCCCAAGATTAAGGTGCTAGCAGATTCAATGTTTGATGAGGGCTTGCTCTGTCCTTAAAAAATGGCATGTCTTGCCACATCTTCACATGATGGAAGGGGCACAGAGGCTCCCAAGAACCTCCTCCCTTATTTGGACAGTAATCCAGTCCATGAGGGCTTCACCCTCATGACCTAGTCACATGCAGGCCCCACCTCTTAATAATAACAAAATGGGGATTAGATTTCAACATGAATTTTGGAGAGACATAGACATTTAGACAATAGTGTGGGGCAAGACTGGAGAAGGACATTAGGGGAAAATGGGATAAAAGGGACCTGACGTTGGCATTAGGATATTGGTGAGGATGCTACATTGGGATTAAGTTTGTTCAAGCTAATTGGTGACTCCAAGTCCAAGGAACAAGGTGGATTTCATGCCTGGTAACAGCAAGTAGGAATTATGTCCATTTTTGTCATGTTTCTTTTGTAGAGAGATGGCTGGGTCTTTTCAGAACTTCCCATGTGGCTGTGATCACCCTTGGTGTTCTATGTAGAGGTTAACACAGAGAGAGGACGCCAGGAAGAGACACACTGTTCTTGGCAGCCTTTTCATCACTGAATGCTAAGTTGTAGGAGATTCGGGTATTTGGGATCAGAACCATTAGTTCCTCTATTCCCATCAGAGACATGATTAATTATCAGACTCAGATCAGAGGAGGATACCACACCTCTTGGAGTTATCCAAGAAAGGGGCAGGCCGATCATTAATGTGTGACTAAGGATGGGAGAATTGCTTTGTTCAAGCCAGGAGGATATTCAGGGAGCTCCTCAGTGTCCAGGATGGAAATATCAGGTTGCAAAACATGGAATGCACTATGGGTGATTATCAGATAGGCAATACCCCTGAAGTCTCAATTGTCCTTCTTCCTACATTTGCTAATCTTTAGGAGACCATATTCTGAAATGGTTTAGAAACTGGCATTGGACAAGTTAAAAGTTGGGTTTTTTTTCATACTTTTTCCAGTCTAGTCTGTCCTGTGCCGGGGTCATCCTTCATGTGAGTGCTGATGTTATTGACCTACTGTCTGCAGGGCATGTACTTTGAGCTGTATTTATTGCTGTGATGATGAATTAAGCTTGAGTTAGTGAAACTCTCTCACCAGAGTCCCCTGAGAATATGACTCTGCATTTGTGGAAAAATTATAGAGGGTCTCTTGGAAGACTACATATGAGACCGTCTGAGATTAGGGTACTCACTTCTGTTCATAGAAAACAAATTGTTCCTTTTTCTTTCTCCTCTTTCAAAATCATATTTAAACCTCAGTCATTTCTCATTAGCAGCATCCTATGTTCATTTTAGTTATAGACAAAATATTTAATTACCAAACCAATTCAGCTATGACTGGGCTGAGTACCATGGGGATTACATGGATGAGTTCGATTGAGTCAAAGATTTCCCGGGGCTCAAAATCCCACAGGGGAGACAGATTGGAATGATTCTAACATGAGAAACACTGTGAAATATTCTACAGTAAAAATGCGATTGGATTTCATTAAGAGAAACAAAGGAGGTAAAGATATTTCCAACTAGGAAGATGCCTAGGGGAGGAAGGGACTTGAATCAGGCCCTGGAGGAGGTGCAGACCAGTAAGAGGCAGAGATCAAAGGAAGGGCATTTAAAGAGGGGGGATGCCTCCGCATACAGAGGCTGCAGAGTGAAGGCTGCTACAGTGAATAAACTGCTGAGGCTGGGGTGAGCGTGTATGGAGGCCAGGTAAAATGAAGGAGTGTGGTTTAGGTAAGATTGGAGATGGAGGCTGGGACTTCATCACAGATGGCTACGGTTGCCAGAGTAGAGAAAGGTGGGACACTGATCAACATTTTTGAAAGAGGAGTTGATGTAATAATAATCTAAGAAACAATAAAGATAATTTGGGGGGCAAGGTAGAGAATGGGAGGCATGGGTAAAGATTGGGGGCAGGATAGACTGGAGTTGGAATATCTGGCCAAGAAGTTCTTTCTGCACCTGTTCGGATGGGAGCTGATATAATCCTGACCTAGGACAATGGTGGTGGGAAAGAACAGGAGGCCATGGACTTGGTAGGTGAGGGAGCCCCTGGGAAGGGAGCTACAAATGACTCTGAGGTGAAATGAGAGCAGGAATCCAAAGGTGGTGAGGTATGGGTGCTGGGGATTGAACCCAGGGGTGCTCTGTCACAGAGCTGTATCCGCAGTCCTTTTTATTTTTATTTTGAGACAGGGTCTGGCTAAGTTGCCCAGGCTGAACTTACACTTGTGATCCTCTTGCCTTGGCTTCCTGAAGCATGCCCTAGTGTGCTGGGCCAAGAGCTCCATTTGTAAATATGTTACATTTTGTGTGTACACTGGTTCAGTAAGTGAGCTGAACTTGATCCTTGAAGGCTGAGATATGTCTCATTTACCTGCATGGCCACAAAATACAGCATAGGATTTATTTAGTTATTGTTTATTCATTCAGCCAATATTGATTATTCACTCAGAGTCATGTACAGGGCCCAACATACAGTAGGAACTCAATGATTGTTTGTTTAACTGAACTAGACTAAGTTATGGATTCCCATCTGGTTAATTGTCTTTATGTTGAGAATTTTTAATTATAGACTTTCATAAAACCATTAGTTTAATGGGAAAGGAGGGAAGGGATGGAGATGTGGTAAGTGCCCCATGGAAAGGGGGAGCTAATAAAGTGTATCTGTAAGGACTAGGTTATGGGGGTACAATGGGCATCCACCCGGCTTCAACTGACCCCCTCACCCTGGAAGATGACATTGCACACCCAGACTTGGTGATCTTACCTAAGGACATTTTCTAAAAGTGGGGAGGGATGGAATGAGCAAGTCACTTATATATTTATGCCTAAATCATTAACCTGTACTTGATAACGTTGGCTGCATTTATGCCTCTTTTTTGTATAATTCATATGTTTTCTTTGTACTTTGAAATTAAAATCTTCCTTAGATGTTGACATTTTTGAAATTCCAGTCTGTCTTTGTTAGGTGAGTGAAGGAAAACAAAATCAACTCTAGATTGTTCTTTTCTTTCTTGGGCTGGGATTTTAGTGAAGAGCAACTTGCTAAGGGGGCTAAGCATGGTGGTGTCAGGGTCCTGAAGAGCCAGTGGGCACTAAGGAAAGGCAAAACCCAGGGGAAGAGTCAGGTCTGCTGGACAGACTCCTTTTCTACCTAAGAGAAGAGGTATTTGCTTGGGCATTGGTGATGTTGATGATATGTAGCACAGTGGGTAGGAGTGTGGACTCCAGTCAGAATGCTGGATTGGAGGAATTCCAACATGTTCAAATTATTTATTCACACTAGGCTCCATTTCCTCATCTTTTATTAATTGATTGATTGATTCATTGTACACAAATGGGGTACAACTTTCTTTTGTTATACATGAAGTAGAGTCAACAATTTGTGTAACCATCATGTACATAGGGTAATGATATTTGTCTCATTCTATTATCTTTCCTTCCCACACCCATCCCCACCCCTTATTTTCCTCTGCACAATCCATCCTTCCTCCATTCTTACCTTACCTCCTCTCCCCATTCCCCTGTAATGCATTATCATCCACGTACCAGAGAAATCATTCGACCTTTGGTTTTTGGGGATTGACTTATTTCACTTAGCATGATATTCTCCAACTCCATCATTTACCTGTGAATGCCATCATTTTATTCTTCTTTATGGCTGAATAATATTCTAGTGTGTGTGTGTGTGTGTGTGTGTGTGTGTGTATATATATACATATATATATATATATCTCACAGTTTCTTTATCCATTCATCCATTGAAGGGCATCTAGGTTCCATTTCCTCATCTTTAACAGAGACAACAATCACATTTGCTTCACCTTCTAATGCACAAAGTAATTTTCCTGATTACTATGCTATACTCTGTCTCTGCTTAGAAGTTAGCTTCATCCTGGTGGGGATTTTTGTTTGTCTTGTTCTCTTATGTTTTCCACATGTTGGGCACAGTTATCTTGGAAGTATGACCAAGGTAGAGGAGTGGGGACTGGGGGGATGATTTGGACCCAGGGACAAAAGTAAGGAACATATGTTCCTGAAAGCCAACATAGGAAGAGGTTCCCCGAAGAAGATGGTACCAGGGCTGGATACTGAGAAGAGATAGAACAACACTGGGGCTTGCCCCAGTACCATTGATTAGTGACAGAAAAACCCAATAGTCAGTGATTATTTCACCCATTTCAGAGGATTAAAGTGATTGAAGAACATGGTGACAGTGAGTTACAGCTACCTTTTCTGGAAGTTTGGCAAAGAAGAAACAGCAGAATGGAACTTTGTCTTGATGACAAAAGAGGTTCAGAGGAAGAGCTGTATTTTCAACCAAAGAAGTAAGATGCCAGGGAGCGAGAAAGATGGAAGATTTGAGGAGAAGAAATGATCCTTAGATTAAGTACCTGAAGAGAGATGGGGTTATCTGTGAAGGACACTTCTGGTTGAAAGTGGGCTAAAGGGGAAAAGAATGAGAAGCAGAGGAGGTTGGAACTTAAGGAAGGATAATTTAGAGAGTTCAAATTGAAGTCTTGTGACTATAATGGTGAGGACTTGAGAAGGGAGAACTGGAAAAACTAAAAAGGGAAAGTTGACAGAAGTCAGTAGAGACAATGAACAGGATTGCCCAGTGGCCGGAGGTGAGGCAAATGAGAGCATGGACATGTTGCAGGTTCAATCTATTCAATTTGTTGCCCTCCAAACACACTCCCACCCAGTCGCCAGGTAAAGCTTGGTGTTCAAGATGGTGATTAAAAGCAAAATGGCTGACTGCAACAAGGTGAGAGAAAAAATTGGAGAGGAGGGTGGGGAGGTGGGTAATAGATTGCAAAAAACTGGGATCCTGATGAAAGTGTGACTGAGAAAACGGGCAAAAGCAGTAAGGGATTCAGCAAGGAGACAAAAGTCAAGAAATTGAAAGCCTTGAAGACAAAGGCCAGATTTAGCAGTAGTGGAGGGCATGAGAGGAGGAAAGTTAGGTGTTGATCTGATTTAGTCACTCTTTTTTTTTTTTCCCCCAGAAAAACAACATGGAAGTAATGAAATCACAAATGTTTATGGATTAACCTAATATATAACACCATTTGTTTTGTTTTTTTGCACACAACTCATGGTTAGAATGACGGAGCTGAGAAGCCTATTTTTTCTAGATCTATGTCTAAAAATGAGAACAGACACCATCCTTCATCTCAATCATTTATTATTACATTTTTGAAGTTAATCTTTAGAAAGTGAATCTTTGCCTGAATTTCCCCTGAAGTTCTTTTGCAGACAGATGCTAAGTTATAGCAGGGTGGGTGTAGGAGAAGTTTTTGTTTTCTTTTTCCTTAACTGTAGCAAGAATTAAAAGAGTTGTCTTCGACAGAGCACAGGATGTCTTTGTACAGCTGTGGTGCCCTGAATCTATTAGCTTTGGGTAGCCTAATTGTTGTCATTAATTCTAATGAGCCTGACCTGTCCAGTCACATTTCTACCAGTGTCTAAGGTGGTGGTCTGGGTAATGTGCCTCTTCTGACCTTGGAGGACATAGTAGCGTGAATGCCTATTCTGCCTGTATCTGAAATCCGCCTAGGAGAGAGTGATAGAGCAGCCCACATTCCAAGGTAGAGGACACAGGTTCTGTCCAGCAGCCATTAGGTGGTGCTGCCTAACCAGCATTCTGTCCTGTTAGGCCACCGAGAAGGATATGCGGCCTTTAGTGTGGATACAATGAGAATATTATATGATTCTCTTACAAAAGGTAGAAATGACTGAGGATTTTCTATAACCTCTGAAACTTATTAGATTCTCTTTCTTTCTCAAGAGTAGCCAATAACCACTGTGAGGAAGCAGCAGACTGGGAAATGGCTGCTTAGACTGAAAAACAACTATTCATATTTGAAGAATACTTTCTACTTTGCAAAAAATATTCACCTGTGAGAATTCTGGAATAGAGTAGGTAGGTAAGCTCTCAAGATTTTTTTTTTAAATGAAGTATGTCATTTGTTCTGCATGTAGGAAAAATTAAGTAATTCTGTATGAATGATTGTTAATGTAGGAATTGCACTGAGGTTAGTTTATAGAAAAAGGTCACTGAGATAGTGTGTGGCTATTGCTAAATATGACACATAATTCTGCTTACTCTACTCATGCTGTTTCAGGAATCCTAAAGCTTTTACCTTATTTGCAGAAAACTGTAAGACAACAATAAGAGGTTTTTATTAATAATACGTTCTTAAACTCCATTTTCAAATAATGACTTCATTGAAGACTGAAGAATTTTTTCAGTATTATATATTGCTACACATACTACTTTTCTTTTTTAGGTATTTATTTATTTATTTATTTATTTATTTATTTATTTATTTCAGTACTGGGAATTGAACCTGGAGTGCTCTACCACTGAGCCACATCTCCAGTCTTTTTTCTTTTCTTTCTTTCTTTCTTTCTTTCTTTCTTTCTTTCTTTCTTTCTTTCTTTCTTTCTTTTATTTTATTAAAAAAACCTTAATTTTATTTATATGTGGTGCTGAGGATTGAACCCAGTGTCTCATATGTGGTAGTCCAGGATTCTACCACTGAGCTACAGCCCCAGCCCCAAGACCTTTTTATTTTTTATTGTGAGACAGGTTCTTGCTCAGTTGCTGAAGTTGATCTTGAACTTGTGATCCTCCTGCCTCAGCCTCCTGAGTTGCTGGGATTACGAGGGTGCACCATCCCATCTGGATAAGCATTTATTTATTTTTCACTGACAAATACAAATTTTATATATATATATGTATATAATACATACATATATATATATTTATTATGTAGACCATGAATTGAAATATGTATACATTGTGGAATGGCTAAATCAAGTTTATTAATCTATGTGTTACCACACATATCATTTTTTGTGGTGAGGACAATTAAAATTTCCTCTTAGCTGGGCGCGGTGGCACACGCCTGTAAGTAATCCCAGCACTTAGGAGACTGAGGCAGGAGGATTGCGAGTTCAAAGCCAGCCTCTGCAACTTAGCGAGGCCCTAAGCAACTCAGTGAGACGCCTGTCTCTAAATAAAATACAAAATAGGGGTGGGGATGTGGCTCAGTGGTGGAGTACCCCTGAGATCAATCCCCAGTACAAAAAAAAAAAAAAAATTTTGCTCTTAATTTCAATATGTACAAATAAGACAAATGAATCCTATTATGTATAATTATAATGCACCTATAAACATTAATATTTTAAAATTGATTAAAATAAAACAAAAAAGAGGATATATTGTAATTATCATGTTATGCAATGGGGCCCTATGAACTTATTCCTCCTATCTAACTGCAAATAACCAGGGGTCAGCTCACTCCTTTAAAACAACTCTCTCATGAGAAGTAACCAGGATCCCATGAGAACTGTATTAATTCTTTCCGAGGGCAGCACCCCCAGTGACCTTCCAGTAGTTTCTGGCTATTAAAGGTCTACCACTTCCCAACACTGCCACACTGAGGACCAAGCTGTCAACAGCTTGAAAGACACACTCAAACCAGATCCAGACCATTGCATGTATGTGTTAGAGCAAAAAAATGGACCTCTCTTTTTATAAGTCAACGGATCAGATCATGCATGGTTAACTTGCTCCAGTCACCTCTGCTATACAATAACCAGATTTGGCTTTGTTGCTTCATTTGTGAAAGGTGACCCATTAGGACCAGCAACTCGCAAACCAATTTGTGGTTGGGGCATTTTTCATTTTGACAGCTTAGACAGCCTCTGAACCATCATGCTAATAATCTCTGATCTCCTACATGGAAACAGTTTCTCTTAATGAAGATAGAGTGTGAAACATGTTGCTGTGTTTTATTTTCCAGAATGTAATAGAATAGGTTGCACCAGAGGGATTATCAGTGTTCCTGATCCTGCCTTGATTGTTCTCCAAGAGGAGCCTCTCCCATGCTGACCATATGCCCCGTCACCCTTCAAGTTGTGATGTGTCATCTGGGAGTAGTTTGGGCCCCATCTCTCAACGTTTCTTTTATGACTCCAAGATTAAAAGACCATATTCCTTCATATTTTTATTGTGTCTTTTGGGGGAACAACTTTTAGCGGGGAAGAGAACCGTGTGCCTTCTGACCTAGAAATTAATGCTGATGTCAACTGATGGGAAGATCACAAGGAAGAATATACAAAATATTTCTGTATCTTTCAAGGTAAGAATAATCCTGACAAAAAAAGAAAGAAGAAATCAACCTGATGTAACCCCCACATGCTATCTTCTTATGTAATAAAATGAAATTCCTCTTCTTTGATCAAAATAAAACCCTTAATGCCCTCTCCTCACCCCCCTTTTCCCAATGGGAAATTAAAGGTCAGTTAAGGTAGGGAATAATAATGGAGTTATATAAATATTATAGATTTCATTTAAATGTGAAACCCATAATTACATACTAGTTCATCAGCCTTGTGAAGGAGATCGAGACCTTTTCCTTGAGCTGGAACCTGTGATTAAAACTCTTCACTGGCTTTCACACCCAAGTGGCATCCACACAGCATCCTTTACAATGCTCAGCTTCAGTTTCTTAAGGGAGAAGTCCAGAAACTTACGAAGCAATCTGAGATCAGCATCCTTCTAACTTTTTCTGATTATTTCCCTCCTTAGTCTTTGTATAGTTGTCTTGTCTGAAAATGGCAGCATTTAAAAAGTGACCTTTCCTTATAGGAAATACATTTGATATGGTTTTTATAGAGACAGCAGATTTTTTTCTCTTTACATCACATTAATTGCTTTTAATAATATTTAATTAAATTGCTTAATTAAAGCAACAAATAAAACTGGCATCGCAGGATTTAGAAAGAGGTCTGCCTGCTTGTTGCTAAGCACACGGTGCAGGGGCCAGGGCATTATTGTGTGGATGGACTAGTGAGTGGCCTTGGAGTTGTGTGAATTCAGCATTCCATGGCACCAAGGTATGCTTTACAGAGGGACATGAGAGCCCTGGTTAAACCCTCCTAGCTGTGTTGAGGCTGGTTAAGAGAGTTTTGGAATCATTTATTATAAAGTATATAGATCCTTGTAGGTCAATGAGAAACACACACACACACACACACACACACACGCACGCACGCACGCACACTATATCAGCATTCAGAGAGACAGCCCTTTAAAAATGCCTCTTGTCTTTAAATAAACACAGTTTAAAGTCCTTTAAAATCTGGTCTTGTCTTAGGGATTCAGTTCAGGCAATAGAAATGTATAAATCAGTGAGATCTGCTTATTAAAACACTTTCAAATGCACAGTATCTCAAATGATGGGGCTCCTTCAAGTTTTTTTTTCCTTTTTTTCTTCAAAGTGATAGGCATTATAAACAATGGGAAATATCTGTATTCAACAACAATAGTAAAAAAGCCCTCTGTGTAATTTAATGTTGGAAATCAATATTGTATGCCCCTGATTGAATTGCAAGGTGGAGATGAAGACTTTTATTGCTCCAGGTGGACTGAAAAATGTTGGTTCCTGCAAGCCTACAGTCAGTCACAGAATCTCTAGTCACTATGTGCTTTCATTGCTTCTAATATTTTGCAGCTCTGGGCTACTGCCTGTTCTGCCTAATGATAGGGCCAACCTTGACCAGGAGCCCTCTGAACCTTCCCCAGGGGTCCTCTGTGCTTGTCCACCCCTTGACATCAGCCTTCAGAGTATATGAAATAGAAATCTTAATGAAAGAATGGAGGACTGAGATTTCATTGTGTGCTCATCTGGCTAAACTCCTAACATTTCATGATTATATTTGATTTTTAAGTCATTCCGAACTCCATCTGCAGCTCTGCTCCCTTTTATCTTTTCTCAGCATCACAACCTTTACTACAAAGCCTATTTCAAGAGGAAAACCTCTTAGAATTCAAATCACTTACTCCTGCTTCCTGCTAGTTTGTTTGGGGTACCAGTTTACAAGAACTCCTTTTGAATGATTGCTTTTAGTGAAATCAAAGTGACTTGAGGACTGAAAACTGTGATAACTGAATATGTGTTTTATACTAGTTTAGAGATTCCTCTTGCAACTTGGCTGGAAGAGGGGAAAAGCGAATCATGAGATGGTGAGGGCGAGGCCTTTGTTCTCAACTGCTCCTAGAATTCTCAATCAGCACCAGGAAGGGGCTCGTTGGAAGTGGCCACCTTGAGAGACCTCAGAAGCAACCTGGAGCCAGGTCTGTGATTCAAGAATTCTTCCAAATGGGGGTGATGGTTATTCCTAATAACTGGGGTGAGAGGCCCAGGCAGTAACAAATGAGAGTGACTTCTTGTCCTTTCAGGGTTTAAAAATATCTTTTGGAAAACTCTTGAAGTGGTAGGGTCTTTATGGAGATTTTCAGGGTTTATAGTAGGAATGTAGAAGACCCTTCCTATATACATTGGGATGCAACCTGTTCCCACCATCTGCAAGCCTTCCAGAGCTAATGTTCTGGCTCCAGTGGAAACAACTCCTTTTGGCAGGAAAGAAAAAAAAAAAAAGGAATTTTCAGTACAAAACTATAGCATGGTTTTCCCGTGCTCTTTTTTCCTTTAGGGTGAATATATGTCATATAATGACTGACAGTGGCAAAAGTTATCAGGTGTCGACTTGTCATCTAAAATGAAGTGCTTGGTGGACAGGACCTGACACCTAATATGCTTTTTCTTTATTCCTCCAACAGCTTTAGTAATTTCATTATCCTTGTTCTTTGAAGGAGAAAAATGAGATTTAGAAAGATAAAGTTCCCACAGCTGGTAAATGGTAAAGATGGGATTTAAATACAGTGCTATCTGACTCCCCAAACTGGTTTTAACTAGGAGACATTTATGGCTCTGTCAGAGTATTGTGTGAAGAATTATTCAGTATCACTCAGGTTCAGTTAGAGAACCGTAAGCACACAAGACTACTTCTGATTTCTTAACTTCCGGGAAGGAAAGAGACACGACAAGGTGGGATCCTTTAATTAACTTAATCTCCTTTAAATTAAATGATTGCACCATTAACAGTTGAACTTGCATGTTTTTATGCAGGAAAAGGAAGAAAAATTAGTAGCTATTGCTCCACACATGGGAAGGAGAATGGAGAAGAGTCTACATTGATATGAAACATCAGCCCCACTGCCAGCTCCCTGGTCATCCCAGACACCAAGCTCTGGGTGCTTATGGTGAGCCATGCTTGATGAAGCTACCATGTTGGTGAGGTTCTTCTGTGGTCCCCTCAGAGGTGGGCACCATGGCTGGCGGGCACTGTCCACTTTTCGTGACTCAGTCTCTCCAGAACTTGGTTCTCCCAGCGGCGTCCCAGCCCACTTTCAGTCAGGCTGGCTATCCCAAGCAATGAGACCAATTTTCTTCCCAAGTGCTTGCCAGGGTGTGGACTGAGACGAAGAATGATTTCACATAGAATTGTATAACATTGTGATAAATGTTTTTAAACAAAAAAATACCCCAAAGATAGAATTGCCGAGCTTAAAAGCAATCCAGATGGATTTTCTGACCTCTTCCTGCACCAACATTTCCTTTATGTTCTTGGGAAATCACTGGAGAGATTTTTTATATCCATTCACATTTCAATCCAAGGACTCAGAAGTTTCTATATTGTGCCTTAAAGAACGAAGTGTGCCACTATTAAACTTGAACTACCCTGGACAGCTGGGAAGATGGAAACACTGGAACATTTTCATTTTGTTGTATATATTTCTTACAGTGCAGCTGGCCTGAATTCTCTCTGAAAAGATGTTGTGCAGCTGTTTCTCTGAGGCAGAACCTAAAGGCAAGCACATGCCCCCCCAATCACCCCAGAATATCATTTCCAACCTTGGCAAGCCATTTTGTCCTTAACTGTGTTGTATATAATCACAACACAAAAAGATTGCTATTTATCTGAATCATCTTTAGGACACAATGCCTAAGCTCTCAGGAGTTTCAGGAAGGCAGCATTCCTTTGTAAAAGATTTTCTACGTCTTTCACCCCCTTTCAGTTTTGCAGTTGCCATGGCAACACTGGGCTCTGATGGCACCTCCAGGATTATTACTATCATCACAGTTATTTCTTCTGATGACTATTGTTGCTTATTGTCATCAACATCATTTGGACAGTCAGTTAGTCATATCCTGGTCCTAAGTACCTGGCCTCTGGGGAGTGTCTTCTTAAAACAATTGAAAAGTTACAAAAAAAAAAAAAAAAAAGAAAAAGAAAAAGATTAGATAGTAATTTCCAAGAGATTGCGAGCGGTGCAATTATCCTACATTGGGTTGATTTTTTCCCCCTTCCTTTAAAAAAAAAAAAAAAAAAAAAAAAATCCTGCGAAGTCATTGTAGTCCTTCCAAAATACACATGGATCTTTTTGTATGATAAAAAGGTATTTGTAGTTGTTGCTACTGTTGTTGTTTTGTGTTTGCAGGTGTGTGTGTGTGTGTGTGTGTGTGTGTGTGTGTGTGTTGGTGAGGGCCAGGGGGAGTTAATACTTACAAGGCTTTCTAATATTACTAAGGAAACTTTTCATGAAATGTTGGAAATAAGTTGTTTAGAGATGAAATTGGAATAGAATTTGATCTACTGTGTTTATCATACCTGCTGCCAACCCAGGGAGCCTCCTTGACTTAAGGCTGAGTGGGGAGTAGGTTAGCTTTGGGGGCCATGAAAGCTAGGGTAACCCCAGTGTCGTCAGGAATGCCATGTGCCTTTGAGGTCTGCTTAAACCTGCCAGGAAACCACCTCCCAGGTCTAGAGAATCCAGAAGCCTCAGTTTAATCTCTGCAAATTATTCTCACACTTGCCTCTCTCTTCTTCTTCTTCTTTTTTTTTTGTCTTTGGGCTCTTGAGTTGAAGCTGGCTGATCCTATTGGGTTCAATCAAACCTGAAATACAGAATTAGGTCTCTTTGTCCCGTTTATAGAAGAAATTCTATGTCAAGAAGAATGGAGGAACTTCAGATTAGGTAGAGGGAAATGAGAGGGGGAGGCAGAGGGGGTATGGAAAATGATGGAATGAGACAGACATCATTACCCTACGTACATGTATGATTACATGAACAGTATGGATCTACATCATGCACAACCATAGAAATGAAAAGTTGTACCCCATTTGTGTACAGTGAATCAAAATGCAGTCTGTAAAAAAAAAAAAGAAAAAAAATGAAATTCTTTATCAAGTTAGCCTGTCCTTTCACATTCCCTCACTGTCTCCACTCTCCATTCCTTTTCCTTCTTCCCTCCTCCCTCTTTCCCTCCCTCTTGATTCCACCTTCCTCTCACTTTGGGGATTTGTTGAGTCACAGGGAGAGTTGAATCATACAGAACAGCCTTCCACCAATTGCTAGACAATTGGATTTTCACTCCCTTTCTTCCTCTCTTCTCATCACTTCTCTTTGCATATTTAAGCATTCTTTTCTTGGCTCATTTACATCAGCAATCCCTGGGAGGAATTCAGCCTTCTCTACCCGTTTTAGTCTGTACTTAGTTGTATTTCAAGCACCTGCAAGCCAAGCAGGCAAACTCTTTCTCAAAGAAGACAAAGACAAAACCCAATGTTAAACTATTATTATTATTATTTGGTGGTAGGAGAGCTTACCTCCACTCACTGCCCAAAGTCCTGCCTCACTGCCTCCCAGACACAAGAATAGAGTCACAAATGCCTTCAGGATCCAGTGAGGAGGCATGCACCACTCAAGGGGATCTGGAGAAACTTTAGTGGGTTGTGGGGTTTGAGGATTAGTCAGCTTGATAATTCTAACTCAGCAGCACCAAGGGTAAATCAAAAGTAAGTGCCATCTCAGCTTTGACTGAGTGTTGATATGAGAAATGGACATCTTCTTGGTGACCTATGGAGCCACTGGTGAAGATTTTAGGTCAGTGTGGCTCTCAGGCGCAGGGGCTTTGGAAGTGGACTACCGGGGTTAGTTGACAACTGCTTCTTTTTGGCTGTGAGCTTGGACAATTTACCCCCTTGTGCCTCTGTTTTCTAATCTGTGAGGCAAGGATAATAATCCATCTAGCCATGCTTTTTTTGTGGGGGGGGGTGGGCCAGGGATTGAACTCAGGAGCACTTGACCACTGAGCCAGAACCCCCGCCCTCTTTTGTATTTTATTTAGAGACAGGGTCTTACTGAGTTGCTTAGCACCTTTCCTTTGCTGAGGCTGGATTTGAACTCGCGATCCTCCTGTCTCTGCTTCTGAGCCACTGGGATTACAGGCATGTGCCACTGCACCTTGCTAGCCATGCTTTTTGAGGATTAATTATTGATACTTATAAAGAGCTTAGGAGAGTGCCTGGCACATGATAGACATTCAATATACATTCACTTTTTATTCATAAGGACTCAGGGTAAATTATTCCTGGAATTTCATACAAAAACTAAAATAGTGGGACTGGGGTTGTGGCTCAGTGGTAGAGTGCTTGCCTAGCATATGTGAGGCACTGGGTTTGATCCTCAGCACCACATAAAAAATAAATAAATAAAACAAAGGTATTGTGTCCATGTACAATTAAAAAATATTAAAAAAACTAAAATAGTAATTCTTTTTTTTTTTTTTTTTTTTTGCTATGCTGGGGATTGAACCCAGGGCCTTGTGCTTGTGAGGCAGGCACTCAACCAACTGAGTTATATCCCCAGCCCTAAAATAGTAATTCTTGAAAATCTGTTTTTTAACTTTATAGCAATTTCAACACAGACCATTACATTTGCTCTTTTGTCTTGAAGTCAGAAATTTCAGAGCTAAAATTTAAGTGTAGCAAATACTTCATTTTTTCCTCCATATATTCAATCATCCTTCCGTCTATATCCTTTGTTATTTCTTATCTTTGTCCTGTGTAACTGGATACCTTTTTATAAATTGAAATCTACCTCAAATCCTTTTGGGAAGCAGGTTGGGGTGCATAGGATAAATCCACTAATCCATAATAATAGGTTAGAAAGAAAACACATTTGAAGTGATATTTACTTCAGGTAAATTTCATGTTACCCAAATCTTTTTAAAAACCCTTTATGGATTGATTGCTTCACTCTCTTTTGAATAACTAAAAGCAAATTCAGTATTATTGTGGGAATGATTCAGTAACAAAATTCTAATATAATATGTTCCAAATGCTTATAACTAGAAGTTGCAAAATTATTGCTGGAAGTATTGAGAAGTCCAAATTATTTTCCATTATTCATATCATAGAATCATAGAATTTTAGAATAGGAATATAATTTGTTTACTTTTCATGTTGCACTTGGCTTGAACAATAAAAAGAGGCCTTAACCAACTTAATTTCATATTAATCTAGTTCCATTTTTTTTCTTAGAAATGAGACAAAGCTATTGCATTTTCACAGAATTATGATGTTGGGAGATCTCCCCTGTTGAATATTTCATTAGACTTCCTGTGCAGGTCAACACCTGAACCATTTGAAATAGGAGAATAGGGACCCCACATTAATTTTTTTTTTTGAAAAAGAGATTTTAAAGATGTTCACTGGTAATTTGTCTCAAGACTTAGCACTTCTATTCTATTTAATTTACACCTGAAAATTGAAGTGAAACTCATACTTCTGTTGGGTAAGGAGAGGAGAAATAAGTGACCATTTGTTGTGTCACAACCCATTGCAGAAAATCATTCATGTTCAATTTATTCTTTCAGGCATCAATCAGTCAATATGTATAGATGACTAGCCATGTAATATGCTTGTGCCATATTCTGGAGCTACCCCAATGACTCCTTGTCCTCAACAAGCTTTACAAAGTAGTGGGTGGAGACTGACAAGTGACTAAGTGGACAAGAATTTAGAAACTGAACCTCTTTCTGCCTTGATTTGATTAAGACATTGATAGACATGGGAATTCAAAGTCAATGTGATGCAGGTTCTGCCTGACATAGATTTTATATACTAGGACTGGTTTCTTACCTTTTAACCCCTTCATCTATGTGAAGACTGAACAAGCCTTAGAGTTGAAAGGAGAATTTCTTTAGTAGGAAATGGTGTGATTAACTCCCAATTTTTACCCCAAGGAGTAGAGTGGGAAGAGATACCACATTAAAGTTCACCTGGAACCTTTAATATGGTCATTTGGAGAGCTTGCTGTGTTTGAGGATTGTGGATCACCATGCACTCGCATCTAACTCTTACTAGAAGGTAGCAGAAAGGATGATGAACTGCTTCCGTGTTGTATAGGGATTAATTACATATTTACAGTTCGTCAACAAAGGGGATATGTGAATGTTTCTCATGGGGAGAAATGTCCAAACTATAACCGTCTTAAAGCTTGCTGTGAGGGCTGATGGTAGGTATGGAGGATCAGTGCACCTCCTTCAGTGGGAGGAATTGCAGGTAGGAGAATCCCTGAGAATGGGAATTCCAAAGAGTTAAACAATATATACACACACACACACACACACTCCAACATATGAGGGAAAGGGTCGATTTAATTATTGGGCAGACCCAAATAATTAGTCATCTGATTATAACTGTTTTATTTGTTGGATATGGCAACTTTATTTATTTTCTCCCTGCCTGCAGTTGAATGGGCCACTGTCAAGAGTGACAGGAGGAGAGTAGAGAGAGAGCAGAAGCTAAGTCACAGCCTCTTCCTTCAAGTCAGGCAGCTCCAACTATAGATCACAGCAAGGGGGAGGGGAAGAATTCCTAACTTTGAAGAAAAATTGAGGAGCTGCTTCATATTTTGGGCAGAACATGTTCTAGCTAATGAATCTGGTTTTGTGAATGAATGTCTTTTTCAGGGCAGATAGCAGAAACTCCTGGGGATCTGCTAACCTTCCTTATAGGTCCAGAGGAAGATGGCCTTCACTAAGAAAGTTGAAAGGGGCAGAAATAGGCAAAATAAATTTGTGCTTTGGTCCCACTCATACCCACTACCACATATCTGGTGGGAGGAACACAGAGTGTTAACAGGGAGCACGTAGTGGAGGTGCCTACCCTTGATTCCAGAGGATTCACAGAGGAAGTAACACTCTTTGAAGAGGATAAGAGATGAGAGGATTTCTGTGATAAGTTGCCAGATTAAATATTTTTACTTCCTTCCTTCCCATCAAACTACTATGAAGAGATTTAATTTTTTTATTTGTTCTAATTGGTTATACATGACAGCAGAATGCATTTATACATTTTGATAAATCATACATAAAAATTTCTCATTTTTATGATTGTTCAGCATTTAAAAAAAATATTAAGCTCCAAAGGATGAGAAAAAAGAAAAGAAGGCAATAACTATCAAGTTTTGCAACCCACAAAAAATGGATGAGAAGAACAAAAGAGAACTGAAGGCTAAACTGAAGTGGGGAAGGTGAAATCTGACTCAACTTCCAGAATCTACAGCTCAGAAGTGGGTAGATGTGGTTCTTCTCAAAGCAGGGCATCACGTTACTTCTTAACCATGAGCCAAAAGCCTTTAAAATTTGTATACTCAGCAAAACTAAAAATCAACTGTCAGAATAAACAAAAATTAAAAAAAAAATAAAAAGGAAAAAGAAAGAAAATGAAAAACACAGGAGAGAGGGAAAGGGA
>JAJEJO010000800.1:783890-839942 GCA_020662805.1 Glaucomys volans | reverse complement strand
TTCTTTCTTCTTTTTCTTTCCATACTGGGATCAAACCCAGGGCCTTGTGCATGCTAGGTAAGCACTCTATCCTGAGTTATACCCGCTGTCTTTTTAAATTGTAATTTAAGACAGAGGCTCATTAAGTTGCCAGACTGGCCTTGAACAGGGGACCCTCCTGCCTCAGCTTCCTGAGTAGCTGGGATTATAGGTGTATAACCATTGTGGTGGCTGGAGAGGTTTCCTTAGGTAAGTGAAATTAGCTGTATCTGTATGTATGAAGAACGACTTTAAATAATTGATGAATAATTTGGAAATTGAACTGTAAATACACAAAAATTAAGGAAAAAGACCCAAGATTATTTATAGCTTCAGGGGAAACAAGCTTATGCAAGGAAAGCAAGAAATCAAGATTAAGTTCATGGTTCAGCATGTATGTATATATTCGTGTGTTGGAAACAAGCAAGGAAAGATAATAAATCTTCTTTAATAGTGTCAGGTCAATAGATAAGTGTCTAAAACCAAGAGCTAACAAAATTAGCAAGTGGCAGCACAAATCTATTATTTAGAAGCATAGAGGTAATCACCAAAATATTGCGTGACAATAGGCGAACATGGTTGACTTTATGGGAGGAGGGGCAAATGGGTGGAGACAGTTGGGCAAACATCGCAGAACTTTTTAAATAAGTGTTATATAAATCACATACATTTTTAAAATAGTGAATATCAAGGTGAAGGTATTGTGAGTGGCTTAACAGAGAGTTCCAGAAAGAAGAAAAAAATAAGACATGTAAAGACTGAGGGAGAGAGAGAGGGAGGAAAAGGGAAAGACAGAGAGAGAGGAGGGGGAGAATGGCTCATTTGAGGAACTGAACCAAGTTCAAGCATGATCAGCAGGGCGGTAGTAGGAGAAAGGGAGCAACATTGAAATATGAAGTTAGAGGATGAGGGATGAGCAGGGACCAGATCATGAACAGGCTTCAATTTTACCCTAAGATCAATGGAAATCTAATGAAGGATACTTTTCTCTTTAAGCAAGATAAAAACCCCAAAGACACATAAACCATAGGGAATTTTGCTGTTTTCCCACACAACATGATGTCTAGAGGTAGGGTGGTTAATTCAGCAGCTCAGTGACAATGTGAAAGGTCAAGTTCATTTCTTCCTTCTGCTCTGCTCTCCTCTCAGGTGACAGGTATGAGACAGAATAGCTGCAAAAGCCATGACCATCTCCAAAGTGTGGAAACATCTTCTGTCTCTATAAGTTATTCATTACTGCATCAAAACTTAGTGCATCTATACTTAACATTCTAAAACCATCTCTGTTTTACCTACTCATGATTCTGTAAGCTGGCATTTTGGGTTTGACTCAGCTGCTGCTGCTCTGTCCTGGACTTACTTACCTGCAGTCAGTTGGTTGGAGGCCCTCTGGGGCTGGATGGTATAAGACAACCCTACTTTCCTGAAGCCTCAGATGGATGCCTGGGCAGCTTGCTTCTCTGCTCCATGAGGTCTCATCCCCCAGTTAACTAGACTTGGCTTCCCCACATGGCAGTTTCAAGGCAGTTTCCCAAGGAGGTGAGATCTGAAACTTCAAGAACTCTTGAGGCGTAGAGGCCCACAGGGCACCACCTGTTCATCAAAGCAAGTTGGCCAGCCCAAATTCAAGAGGTTAGAATTCCATCACCTCATGATGGGAAAGAACAGACCAGCAATATCAGATTTAAAAGGTATACACTGCTGGGCGTGGTGGCGCACGCCTGTAATCCCAACACTTGGGAGGCTGAGGCAGGAGGATCGTGAGTTCAAAGCCAGCCTCAGCAACTCAGTGAGGCCCTAAGCAACTCAGTGAGACCTTGTCTCTAAATAAAATACAAAATAGGGCTGGGGATGTGGCTCAGTGGTCGAGTGCCCCTGGGTTCAATCCCCAGTACCAAAAAAAAAAAAAAAAAAAAAAGGTATACCCAAATAAGAGAGGTATTAACTATTCACCACCTTCACAATAAATCTCTCATGACCCCCATTTAAGAATATGGAATATTTTTTTCAAATGGCAGTCAGTGAATTATTCTCAAGCCATTTCTTTGACCAGCCCCTGAGGAGGGCAATGGAATTACAGTTGGCTTCAAAAACCATGCAGTTCTTATCTGGGGACTCAACCAACTGAGGATTGAAAATACTTTAAAAAGTATTGCATTTGTATTGAACATGCACAAACTTATCCAATCATTATTACCTAAAATACAGAATAACAACTATTTACAGAGCATTTACATTGTATTAGGCATTATAAGTAATCTACAGACAATTTAAAGTACATGGAAGATGTGTATGAGTCACATACAAATACTATGTCATTTTATAAAAACACTGAGCCCCTGCAGATTTGGGTGTCTGCAAGCGTCCAGGGATGTTACTGCATTCTGACTGCAGACCCCATATTATGTACTCTTTGTCCTTCTCTGTCCCATATATTTAAATCAGAGTTCTTAGGTCTCTTTAAATATATCATTCATTTTTGTCTCCTCTGATCCTGGAATACTTGTCTCATGTGGAAAATACAGAAAATACAACATACATATCCCAAATCCCTGTAGCCCTTTAGATTTTGTTGTGGGCTATTATGGTTTGGATCTGGAATGTCCACAAAAGGCTACTGGGTTAAAGCTTGGTCCCCAGTGCAGCAATGTTCAGAGGTGGGACTTTTGGGAAGTGATTGATCATGAGGGCTCTGACATCATCGATCAATCCATTGATGGGTTGGATGGACTAAGGAAGTGGTGGAAGCTGTAGGAAATGGGGCTTAGTGGGAGAAGGGAGGTCAGTGGGGCATAGCCAGGAAGGGTATATCTTGATCCTGGCCTGCCCTCCATTCTCTCTTTCTCTCTGTTTTCTTGCTACCATGAGGCAGTTTTGCTCTACCACATGTTCCTGATGCCTTACCTCAGGACCAAAGCAATGGAGCTATCTGATTTTGGACTGAAACTTCTGAAACTATGAGCCCAAATAAATCTTTCCTTTCTTTGAGTTGTTTTTCTCAGGTTACTTTTTCACAACAGTGAAAAGCTGACTAACACACTGGCTTTCCATATGTCCCTGAAGTGGTGATTAGGACTCACTGTCTGTAAGAAGGAGTCTACACACTCTCTCAGTAGGGTATACTTGCCCTCTTTCTCAGCTCAGTTTTCAGTATATTCAGAATAAACCATTTTTTTCCCAAGCCTCAATGGAATAAAATTAACAAGTATGTATTTCCCTCTGTGCTTTTGTGCATTTCAAGCCCATAATGGGGCTTGCTTCATTTTTTAAAAAATAATCAAGAGTTCAGGCAATTAAATGGTTTCCCAACATCAAACAATTCAATAGTGAGAACTTATTACCACTCATGTCTCTCAGTGTTTCAAGGAAAATTTTTCCATTCATGTTAATTTGTTATCTCAAATGTGTTTTAAAATGAGCCTTAAGTGTACTATTTGTAAGTAGGTGACAAAATTCTTTTAAAACTGCTTGAATAATAGAAAAAAATGACATGCCTTTTAGAAAAGAGAATGGACCATAATGATATGAGGGAGAACATGGAAGAATGGATGTAATGGTTAGAATTAAAATGACGTCTGACAATTACTTTCAATTTGAACTGAGGTGAAGAAAATCAGAATTACAATACTCTTGTGATTAAACTTTGATGAGATGAAAATGTCATCATTGTTTGATGAGGATTTTTTATTTGAGTTCAAAGAATATGAATGATTTAACCACAATGTACCAACACCACAGGGCTGAATAATCTATATTGGTATTTCTCAACTCTTCCTTATTGCAGGTCACTAGAGAAATCTTAGCTGCTCTCATTCTTCAGTTCAACTGTTTCCATAATATCAGCTTTTGGAACAACGAGATAAAACTCAAGTCCTTTGTGATAAGTTTTGACATTGAAACCTTGGAGTAGCTTAATATGGTGAAGTATTTCCAGGAGCTGTGAGATTTAGCCTCATAACCTTTTCTTTTTTTTTTTAAAGAAATAAATTTGAGAGATTTCTTGAAAGGAAGGAGGAAGCTTTGCTTTTATTTTGCATTCCTGGCTGAAAATCAAGATTTAGCGAGTCCTTCATCCTACAGGAAGGCTCTATTTCCCTTGTCCTGACATTTTAACAATTAAAATCAAGATAAGGGTTTATGTTTGTCAAAGATGATGCATAGTCCAATTCTCTTTGGGGTGCTAATTACAATATAGGATGACAAGAGCATGCTGAGTTAGCACAGGGACTTTTCTTTGTACAAGGGCAACTGCTGTTTTAGTAATTCCTACTCTGGGGTCGGAGCAGGAGAGCTGAGAGCCCCTCTCTGCCTACTTCCCTGTTACTGAATGATAACTGACCTTCCCTTTCCCTCTTCCTTTCTTTTTCCTCTGGGAGCCTAAAATTTAAGCAAATAATTTTCCAGTAACTGGTAGGTAATACCTTTGTAAAGATTTTACTTATTTATTGTGTCTTGTGCCAGTCTGGAGTTGACATATTTGGGGACTGAGGCTACAGTCCTGCAGTTTGGAAACAAGGGAGTAAGAGGCATATTCAGTCTTATGTAGGATAGACAAATCCTTCTCTTATTGAAGGAGAAAGTACTGGTAATAGTCATTCCATTCAATTATTTCCCAAAGTTGTTGCCAGAGTGACAAGGTTACAATTTGACCCACTCAAAAATATCTTTGCTTTGTTTTATTTTTGTGAAAGTAGCCTTTTAATTCTACAGGGTGGTCGAGGTAAGGGATTATACGGTAGCTCAGATTATTGCCAAACATTTGTTGATTTCCTTATTAATATTTTACTAAAATAAATGATTTGTAATAAATATACTTTATTTATTAGAATCCTCTACAGACCCATGAATAAAATAGGTACTCAAGTACTTGTGGATTGGGCGATTAATGGGTAGATAAGGATTAAAATACTTATTGACAATTCTAATTGGGACGAGGGCTTAAGCCTTAACGAAGGGCAAAGAAAAATTATCCAATTAGGCAAACCAAAGAACCAATTTTGAGCACAATGTGGAAGGTTTATTGTGGAAGAATTTTCTGTCCCACCTCTGCTCACTGAAGAATTTCTTAGCCATTCAAAGTGTTTTTCAAAAATAAACTTACATTGTAAGTTTAGCTGATTTCTTTCTGTGGCATTTGCACTTGAGTGTTTAAATCTTCCTTCAGAGGTGGTCCAAATGATAATCAAAGATTAGGTTGGCAACGACTGAGAGGTTCCAATGTATTGCAATCTCTATTGGATATGAAAAATCAAAGGCTTGGAAAAAGCAGATAATGAAAGTTGGCACTACTGGAACCTGAGTCGTGCCAGTGCAGAGACCATGCAGGGTGGTGGCTGAGAGCAGAGAGCCGCGGACAGGCTGCCTGGCTTCATATGCCACGTCTATCACACAACCGCCCTGTGACTTTGAAAAGTTCCCACTTTCCTTAGACTTGTTTCTCGTTCGTAAAACAGAATACACCTGCAGTATCATGAGTCATGCTCACCTATGAGGTTCCTATGAGGAATGAGTGAAGGGCAGGCGCTGGACAAGGGAAAGCTACTTTGTTATTATTAAAATGCAGAAGACTTGACAGTAAGTTTGCAATTAATCCTCAACTCTTGTCCTTTCTAGATCAAGTGAAAAAATCTTAAATAGTGGTCTGGATGATATGTTCCTACAAAAAAAAAAAAAAATCCCAAATTTCCTAAATTATCTGAAGTCCTGGGTAAATCCATTGCAGTATTAACTCCAGTCTCTTATCTGAGACCTTTATTCTAAAGTCTGTAACTCCCGCTCCAGGTCTGCAGTATTTGATTTATTAATCTATTGTCCCATGATGGTGTGGTACAATGAGTGAGGGTTCTTCCCAGTAGGGGTTTTCCATTGAAGGGAAATGTGGCCTGGGAAACTAGGATGATAGATAAATGGGAGAACCTTGTGTGATTTAGGGGAATTATGTGGGGAATGGGAATAATTGGGTTCCAGTTTCTGCTTTACTGTGAGATATGATTTTGGGTAGATTTGGGGTAATTTACTTATTGCCGCTGACACTTGGTTCCTTCGTCTTTGGAAATGGGAATGACAGGAATGCTTGCCTCATGAGTTGTGAACATTAGATGATTGAGAATAATATTGGTCAATGCTAAGGCCCCATATATATGGACTGATAGCTGATAATTATTATAATCCATTCATTTTCTTCTTCCTTTCTTACCCTTGGTTAATATTTTTATAATCTATAGCTTTTCTGTGAAAAGTGGCCCTTGAAAGGGGAAAAGGAATACAGACTTTTTCCTGTATTCCTGTATTCCTAGGCTGTCATTTCCTTTTGCTCACAGATTAACTTAATACCTCCAGGTCAGAGTGTTTCTTCTCTCCATCCATCCTTGTGTCCATGTGCCTTCATTAACTGGACACTGTGCTACCCCTGAAGTAAGCAAAAAGGTACATCAGTGTGCAGCTTTCTCAGGCTTCTGAACATGTGGAGGTAGAAGAACTCAACTCAGCTTTTTAGGATATTCAATGTTTCCTTAAACCAAAATCATGGAGAAGTGGAAAAACAGAAAAATATTAAGAATTAATTCAGGTGACATATTGTTTTGGACAGTTTCCAAGCAGGGTAATGATCTAAAAGCAGGCTGATGTTATATCTCTAGCTTTCCATGCTTGTTAAAATACTCTTCTTGCTGAAATACTCAACAAGCTAAATTCCATCTAACATCTGGGCATTGTATAAATATAGCAATGAAAACATGTCTTGTTGCTTACACATTAGGTATAAATTTTAGAAATCCAATTAGTGTTTCATTCTTTGTGTGCATTTTCGTTTTTCTTTAGCGTTCGAGGTAATTTTGGGCTCTTACCTGGAACTATAAGAATTTGAATATTTAGTATACAACTACGTAGCAAAAAAACCATTGAAGAATAGTATTTTGTGGCATTTACTAATGACTGTATGACAGTAATTAATTTCTTTATCATACAGCAAAACTTATTTGTTTTTATTTTTGTTTCTTGGGTACTTGGGATTGAACCCAGGAATATTTTACTACTGAGCCACAACCCCAGTCCTTTTTTCATTTTGTATTTTGAGACAGGGTCTTGTTAAGTTGCTGTGATTTCCACTAAGTTGCAGAGGGTGGCCTTGACTTTTGATCCTCCTGCCTCAGCCTCCCAAGTCTTGGGATTATAGGAGTGTGTCACCACACCCAGCGACAAGAACTTACTGAGTGGAATGTCAAGCTGCAAAGGCTAAGGCTGGACGTGATAATGGGGAAAGAAAATAAAACACAGTGTTAGCCCTTTAGGAGTTTAGACACTGGTGAAAGAGACAGATACTTGCACAAACAACTTTACCTCAATATCACAATTGCTGAGAGTTACCTGGTTCCTAGGTGTAATTTACACTGCATTTGATGGGTTGCGCACTACATAAATGATTATCCTCAGTCTTCCCCTGAGCATCTATAACCTCTCAAAATTGAGAGAGGGCCCTCAAACCAAGAACCCAAGTGGGTAAACCAGTACTCACTGAGCCTATATTATCCATCTGGGTAGGCAGAATCTGCCAAGTGCCCGGAGGATGGATCATCTATTTAGCAATTCTAGCAAGCAGTTGAGTTTTCACTTTTAGACTCACTGTAATGATAGCTGATATCCCATGGTCCATTTTGCATAGATGCAGACATTCTGAATTAAGCCCATGAAAACATAATTTTCACTGCCTATATTAGGGCCTACCACAGTGTGTACTCTGCAGGCTTTCAAAACCTACATTTGATCTCATGGATTCTGCCACCATTTCATTTGGTGTTAATTGCACTCCAAATACCTAAACCTCCTATTTAGTTTAAAGGAATATCATCAGCTCTAACTTGCAAAAGCTATGAATGGATTTTTGAACACCATCAGACACAATGTTTACTTTTGAAACATTTGAAAGTTTATTTGCACAAGCTGAATATTATAAGATGCAACATGATTTGTGGAAGTCAACCACAATGCTAACATTTTAATAGTTTATTCCAAATATTAGACATTACAGTTGAAGTCTTTTTACCATTAGCTCTAATGTTGGAATAACATTTCAGTTAATAAATAACTGTGAATATAACCATATGCTCAGTCTATTCTCCTTAGTTTATCATGAATTACAATTTTATTATGATTTGGGTCATAAAAGTGATAAATAATTATGTAATATATTCATAAATTGCATGTTTATTTAATTAATCCTGAAAAGAATCTAGAGATACATTCTAATGGTTCTATAAATTAGGTGTTTTTAGCGCTTTGATTTTCAACATAAACAGGTAACACTGTAACTGCTTTTCAATTTAGAGTTCACTTCACATGCAGTATAACATTTACCTGGTATGTATTTTCACAGGCTATTGGTAGTCATTTGGGAAAGTGAGTAGCCACAGTTTTTAATTCTTGAATTTAATGTCTTCCATTTATTTCACAGCATCATGGGGTTCAAAAATTAGTGCTGTTTCAGAGTAATTTGAAAAGCATTAAAACACAAATGTGAACTCACAAAATTTGAGGTAAAGAAAGTGATTCTTGTTACATTACACTTTCCAGAGCATAACCACATTTTCCAAATAATTTTCATGCCATAAACATATTAGGGAAGATCCAATTACCTTCAGGTATAAAAGGTTCTGAATTCACATACTGTACAGTGCATATGCGAAGAATTTATATGGGCTTTTGTATTTTTTGATAAGGTTGTCTGCTCGGCTCAGACTGTCATCTTCAGTTGTCACAAAGGCAACTTCTCTGTCTCATGTTCATGTGTGGGGATGGTGTCAACATACTGCTACAAGGGGCCTTGCCAGGATTAATTTTAGCATTTGAATTTGCTATTCCATTTTGGAATTTCCCTATCCTTATCGAGTTTAAACCAATACACGTGTTGCCTGGATTCATGGTCTAGAAGAATATTCTATGCTATTTGGAATCAGACCTCCAATAAAACAGACAGCTCATTTCCATCTTATATATTTTCCAAATATTTCTAATCTTGTAAAATCTTAACACTGGGCTGCAGCTCTGACTAGTGCCTCTGAGCTATAGCAGGAAAATGCTCATGAGAACTTATGGAAAGTGTCAAATGACAGGAACAACTATTTAGATTCCTGAAAATACTTTCTTCCCAGTGTAAAAGCTTAGGACTTTGGGAAGAAAATGTCAACTTCAACAGCAGAAACATACATTCACAATTGGGGCTCTAAGTTTTAAAGAAAGCCTCAAAAAACTGAAAAAAAAAAAAAGTCCCTGTTTCATTCTATTTTGAGCAACTCTGCATTTTCAGTGTAGAGACCACCTTCTAATTTGGGGGTGTTTGTGTGCTCTTCCTCGGGGAAGAGGCAGTTGGCATTGTTCCATGGCTGGGTATAATTCATTTATGTCTTCCCGGTTTTTCCTCTCTGATCTCTTCCCTGTGTATCTGTCAGCAGCCGTCTCTTGGGAACAGCTCTATGCACTTCATTAATAAGAAGGGATTAAAGGAAAAAGCCCTAGTCTGCTAATACACTGGGATAATTTGGTGCCATCCACAAGGCAGCAGACCCCTGCTGCATAGATGTCATTAGAAAGGTACAATTTCATTACTTTTTACTGGCAGAGCCTTGAGTGAAATACAAAATATGTTGTCTCACATGCGGAGAGGGAAAAGGAGCGGTAGAGCTTTCATTCACTTCATACCCTAAATGTAGTAGAATGCAAAAATATATTTTAGAGTTTCCATGTTTATATAGCCTTACTTCAACAATACAGGAAACCACGCTTTTATTAAATATTGAGCAAAATGAAGATGAAAAGGAAATAATTCACATTCTTAAACCCCATATGAGATTTATACTCTTTCATTAACTAACGCACTTGTTTTGAGTACCTACTGTGTGTGTGGTGCTCAGCTAGCTGCTAGAAAACAAATACAGAAACATCACTCTTTTTTTAACCCCAGCTTATTGAATGCTATAATTGGAAGTGAGTGTGAAAGTGAGGATACATGCAGTAAAGCATATGGCAGAATAAAAATGATAATAAGCCAGTATTTTGTAAGTGTATTCAGAAATCTGTTTATTCCTTGTTAACTAAATTTATTTTTGAACTGACATGTTTGCTGATGGTTAACATTACCTTTTGAACTGAACCACTCTGATCTTGAGCATTTAGTGGCAAATTGTGCAAATATTTGAAATAATGGGCACAAGCTACTCTAGGGAGATTTGCACCCTGGATTACATGGGTACCACTCTGTCGCTGGTGTAGTGTGTGGCGTGGGACAGGGTGGCATTCACATGAACCCCTGAGGCAGGGACCTGTGCTGGAGGCATCTACTGTAAATACAAGCCAAATATGCCAGGGGCACATGCAGGCATCACACTGGCTTGGGGAGGCTGAGGCACATCATTCTTTCTTAGCACCAAAGAGAATCAGGTTTAATAGTGGTCCATTATCTCGCAGCCACAGATACACAACTGCCATTAACACTAAAAGGAGACACAAGGTTGGAACTGTGCTTGGGAGAAGAAAGCCCTTGATTAGGAGCTATTTACAAGCTACTCCTTGCAGTGATGGGTCTTTGCTTTTCTACTACTAGCTTTTGTTCAGTGAAATTGACATTGGCAGCTCTTTGTCTAAGATAGAGTCTAGACTAGACGGTTAAGATGATAGGAACTGGGGTTTTCAGAGAACATTCTGTGGACAAAAAGCAAAGCAGTGCAGGAAAAACAAATTATTTTAACAAGTAAACTGGTCAGTAACAAAAATACTTTAAAGACATCTTAGATACAATATCTCGACAAATGAAAGGTTTGTCAAATAGCTTTGAAAACTGAGTGTTTAGATGTCCTCACCTTCCTATTCTGTCACCTGCCTTGTCTGTCATACATTCTAATTCACTCAGCTATCATTACACTTGCAGTAAAAATTATCAACAAATGTCACAAGAAATGAGAGAGCAGCAGAGTTGGGACTGGGCAGAACCAATTTACACCTTCTAGAGTGAGCAGGGCTCATAACCATTAAAATATCAGGACTTAACTAGTTAAATTCTTGTTGTGAAAACTCTGTGTTGGCTAATGTTTACATATAGATAACCAAAGTTACAAGCAAAATCCCCAGTTTTTACCAATAAACTAAAAACAACAAGCAAAGTGGTTAAGTGGTTTAAAGTTTAGATTGCTAAACTTGTGTGGTGCATTTGAGGAAGTGCACTGAAAACAGATTGACCATTTGATACCAGAGTACAGATTTCCTTTTGCCTTGTGATTTTTGCATGATGGTAACTTTTCCCCACCCCCATTAAGAGTTCACAAATCTGCTTGTCCTGAATCCAAATAGGTGTCTCTTATGGTTGGGATGTTTTATTAGGTGAAACTAATAAATACGTACGATTTCAGAATTTTCTTTTCCAGTTTCTGGATTTTAGTTCCACATTATCTTGGTCAGTGAGGAAGAGGAAGGATTGTAATGATTTGGAATTGGGTTTGAAAGTTGGTATTTGCAATATAAATGGAAACAATTAATGATGATCCTTGTTAATATTCTTTTGCAGAGGTAGTTTATAAATAAGGGATTGCCCATAAAATAACTTGATGTATTTTATCTCAAATGTGCATGACCCTGTGACATCTGCATTTTGTCATTGTTCAACTCAATTTCGTGAAATAAATATTCACTGAGAATTGACAATGCCAAGTTCCTGGTAGAGGAAGAATAATTTGATAGATGTGTCTATATATTTTGTAAGGCAAGACTTAGCCCAATCTTGACACACATTTTAAATTGCTGATTAATGAAATATAACCAGATAGAGAGTTCAAAAAATGTAAACTAGAGTTCAAAAGACTTCTTTTTTTTTGAAATTCACAACAGGTTTCTTCCTTTCCTCCTTGGTAAATAATGAAATATTTATCATTCAGACTGAGTAATATGACACGAAATGATAAATCTGCACATGTCTAATTCATAACAAATCTGTCTCCTTAATGGGTGGAAGGAAATCTGAGGACCGTTCTAAGGGGTCTCTTCTGCTTTCAGTGCTATCTTCTAGTCATACTGAAGACAATACCTCTCCAGATGGGTCTTTCCCTTTCTTCTCTTCTCCCCGGTCAATGTCAATCACGTGCACCACTCCAGGTTTTAGAATCAAGTCCTCAGTCTCCACCTGACTCCTGTTGTCCTCCACCTCCATATAGCTCCCTTTTGTTTGCTGTGCAGCTTTGCTGAAGGCTTCCTTAAAACGACGTTTGAGTTCAACATCTGGACAGAAGACATATTCATAAAGACCACCAGCGAGGACAGCTCCTATTATTGGTCCAACCCAATATATCTGGGGGAAGGATGGAAGAAGATAGAGTGTAAGTAAAGACAGCTTTTCTGTTGAACAGCTCACCAGTGTAGAATTCAGCTGGGTTAAATTAAAAAGAGCAACTGTGTCATGCATAAAAATGAGGGGAATTGACAAGGAACTAAGAAAATATACCCGAGCCACATCAGAGATTCATAAATTACTAAATAACATTTAAACAGAAAACAAAAATTGTTTTCTCTTTTCCTCTTTTCATTAATTGTATTTTCCCATTTTGTGATAATTGTTAGTATAAAGACACAAGGAGTCATTCAACTAAATCAGAAAAAAAAAAAAAAAAGAATTTCTGGCCAGTACTTCTTTTATTTACTCAATACTGTCATCCTGCTTTAGTTTTCTGCATAGTCAAGATCATAGCACAGTTAATCATTTTGGACTTTAGTTTTTCAGTACATCGTGGCAATGGAATCCCAGTTCTACCACTTTGCAATTTTGTGAGTGCTTACATCTGTGACTTAATTTCTTATGCCTTAATTTCCTCATCTGCAAAGCAGGGATTATAATAATAAACACATAATGTGAAGATTAAATGGAATAATCCTGATAAAGTACTTAATAGTTCCCAGCTCATAGTAAACAGCTCCATCCATGCTTCTGAGACAATTTAAAGATGTAGGTGACTCCACTGGCTATGTTATTATTTTCCTCACATTGCTTGCTTTTTCTCTTTAAGATCCAGTGATTGATGTAATTGAAGACCCCATGATTTATTCATTTTTGTTTTTGCAGAGAGTTCTCCTCTCCATAGCGGCTTGCTGAACAGTCTGTATTGTTGACTCATAAATACAGAGCCTGTGTTTATGGATGCTGGCCAGACAAGGTGTACCAATTTCACAGAAATGCAATAAGTGAAGCTTTTAGCATATTATATGCCTAGAATAAACTGAGTTTTGAGTTTGAATGAACCTCAACAATTGTTTTAGAGCACATATGTGTTGCAGGATGTTAGATGCACTTTCAGCAGGTTCACTTAGGAAACAAATCCTGTTGGTTGAATACTTATTCTGAGCTTTTTATTGGGCATTTTCCTTGTATCATCTCACTTAATTCTAACAATAAACTTTGAGATAGATTTTATTATTAAAATCTGCATTTTATAGATAAGACCAAAGACAGTCTGAGAGGGTAAGAAACTTGCTTAAGATTTCATGCTTAACAAGTGGTTGAGCTGGGATTTTAGGTCTAGTTTCAAACCCCTCTTTTGAACCATTATAAGGTTTTCTACTATGCAATACTTCTTTCACTTGAACAAAAATGTAATGTTTCCTGCTGAAAATAACCTCTGGAAATTAATCACACTTAGCAGAATTTTGTAAAGCTGAAGAAAATTCAAGCTTTAAGCTGAGACGGAATGCATATTCTTAATAGGGAAACTGTTGGGTAGGTTGACTGGAAGAATCAAGCTCCTTATCCTGAACATGAAAAAGCCTATAGGTGACATTATCGTCTATATGCCCTCTAAAGGAGGAATGAGAGAACTCCTCTAAATGTCTTTGCTCTTTGTTCCTTTGGCAAGATCTCATTAGATCAGTACGGTTTCACAGGCTCCAAATCCCATAGGAGAACAGGCGCTGCTGAATAATTGCTACAGTTCCCCAAAACATCTAGGAAGGACACAGCTAACTGAATGTTTTCAAAAGTAAACAAATCTCAGTGCCAGGTCACTATTCCAAAACAAAGGAATATGTACTCTAAAGTGACTGTTTAAATTTTGCAGTTTTTATTGCAAAAAATATAGAAAATATGTAGAAGTATAAAGAAAACTAAAATTATGTTGTTATACCATACGAAAATTACAATTTTGTAATTTTATTTATTTTTAGTCTACAAAAATAGCTTGAATTGATTTTAAATTTCATGCAAACATTGCTATAAGTGAACATTCATTTTTAGTAAGATTAATGTCATGAAATAACAAGGGGGAAAATCTTTGATTTAATAAGCAGGCTAAGAATTTTCCTACTCTCTGAATCTTGTCAGTTTACAACACCAGCAAGTAGTTAATAAAAAACCTTTTACCTGTTTAAGTTAAATTAAAAACTATTTATTACAAAATAGTTTGAATTTAATAAGTTAAATGGAGTTAAATGGAAAGTAATACTTTTTTTTTTTTTTGCCGTCCTGGGGATTGAACCCAGAAACACTTTACCACCGAGTTACATCGTAAGCCTTTTTAAATATTTTATTTTGAGACAGAGTCTAAGTTGTCCAGGTTGACATTGAACTTGCAATCTTCCTGCCTCAGCCTCCTGAGTAGCTGGGATTAAAGGCATGCGCCATTGCACCTGACCTATCATGGTAGATCTTTTGAGATATAAATGGAAATATCAGTGGCAAAGTGATCAATCTTATAAATGACATTGTTGGCCAAGTCTTTGCATGGCTGTGTCCAAATTTCTGCTTTTGAACATTAACTCTCATACTGTTATTTAATATTACAAATTACTTTTAAAGACTCAGTACACTTTTTATAGAGCAAATACGTGTAGCAACAGTGCAATATTTTCTCCTTTGCAATGTTACACCACAGAGGAGTGGGTGTGATTAGGTCAGTAACCACCATTGCATAAGATCAAAATAACATATTCTGCTATATTCATGAAGATTTTTTAAAAATGCAAAGTTATATTGGCAACATATGAATGACAATAAATGTTACTCTCACTTGAGAGTAGCTTACAAATGTCTCGATTTATATTGGTTACTGTAAGTCAATGTATGATTGGCCTTCATGACTGCCTCATGACTCAAAGGATTTAAATTACTTTGCTGTAAGTACCAGTGGAAACAAACTTGATCATAGTTTCTAAATATGGAGATCACAATTCTCTGGAACCATCGCCACCTCATTAATAAGTAGGTTAGACTTGAGATTGAAAAACATGCCTTTTCTGAGAGTCATTTATTTTTCCAGCCACGGTTATGGTGATAATAGCATAAACATTTGTACCATTTATTCTGCACCATCTGTAGTTCAAATGCTTCCAACTCGCATACTATTAATTGGGTTATGCTTTTGTAAACGAAAGAAAAGGTAAATATTTTTTATAAGGACAGTGCTTTTAAATATTTCTTTTTAAATTTTTTTTTAACAAATTTATTTTCTGTTATTTCTGGGAAGGCTTTTCTTTCAATCATTTAAACACTATGTTCACCACACCATTCTCATTCTGATTTGTTCCACATAGGCGACCTCCCTGTGCAGTGTATTCTGCTGCAGTCTGTCAGATACAGTGCTCAGACAAGCATTTAAAAAAAAGATTATTACTGCAGGCCCAGAAGAGATATAGGATGAGATGTTTTGCAGGAGATCTGTGCTAGACTTTCCTTAGTCTTTATGAAAGATGCAATAAAGTGAGAGTCCAAGTTGGGGGAAATGCAACAGAAAGTAGTGAGTAAGATAATGAAAAAAGAAAGCTTCATGGATAATTATCCTCCACTCTGAAAAGACAGGAATTATCAACGTGATAGTTACCCAGTGGTTTTCCCAATTTCCCATGATAACCGCGGGTCCAAAGGATCGGGCTGGATTCATGCTGGCACCAGTGTAATTGATCTATAGGAAAAAAAAAAAAAAAAATGAAAGCAAATTCAGACATTGCTGAAAGAGAACTGCAAACCATGCGATTTGCAGTATGACTTGTCAACTCAGAAGGACCTCAAGATGTTAGTTTCTATATCAACATTCTCATCACATAGTTGGTAAAAATGACCACCTAAAATGAACTGACAAGGCAGGATACTAAAGAGCTACAGCTGTACAACACAACCTCTTCGGGCCAGCTCTAGGGTGAGGATAAATGAGATGGATCAATTATTTAAATGGACTTGGAAACTTACTGCAAATAAATGTCCAATTGCAACAGAAAATCCAATTGCTAAAGCTATTGAACCAGTGACATCAGTCCGTTTGGAATCACAGCTGGCAAAAATAGTAAACACCAACTGAAATGTGATTATCAACTCCACCAGGAGACCGTGACCAGCAGTAAGATTTCCATGAACCTGAAGAGAGAAAAACATGCCATTGGAATTGAAGCAAGAGTATATTTCTGTGACAACAAATCATTAGGAAAGGCGTATTTTATCTGTATAGAAAACAATGGTTAATTTGAATCTTTTACCCCCATCCCCAGTTGAGACCTCTGACCTTTCCCTCCTTCCAAAAAGAAGGAATAAATCTGCACTCATTTTGGGCTGTTGAAGATAATTACTTTTACAATGACCAAGCAGGAGTTTGTGCTCAATGTTATTTTCTGCAAAGGAAGCTAAACGTGCCACGGCTGCACTTAACTTATTAAAGACTTTCTTGAGAGACAATTTTATTAGGCAAAGATTAAATCCATTTATTAAGTTCAGATGAACTAATATATATCTCAATTAAAACTTAGGGGGCATGTGTTTAAAATCAGCCTTGGTTCTGAGCTAACAAATGATATTTCCAATCAGTGAAGAACAAAAGTAGGATCACATGTCAATTTGTTTTTTTAAGTGTGACCCTTCATGGAGATCATTTTAAATCTCATGAATGTGAAAGAAAATTGTTTCTTCTGCTGCTGAACAAACAAGTAATTGTAATGAAAATGTCTGAAATATATAGTCAGTGCAGTTACTGGGATGGAGAGAGAGGAAAAAACTGAAATCATGGTTGTGCTACCTAGACTCAGCGATTTTCAAGTCATTCAAAAGCAAGTAATTTCCTGTGGATATTGTTAATGTTGCCAGAATCAGTTTTCTCTCTATCAAGAATCATTAAAAATTCCCTGGGACTAAAGGATCAATTTTATGAATGTCTCTTGGCCACGAGGGTTGTCATTCATCAGAGTCTGCAAGTGACCTCCGGTCCTAGTCTGCAAATAAGAGTTTAAGAGACTACCGTGGTGACTCCCAGGCCTCCCACCACACTGGGAGGTGTGACCAGGTAGAGAATCCCCGCTCCAATGATGGCCCCCAGGCACTGGGCTGCGATGTAGAAGACAGACTTGGCGATACTGATCTTCCTGGTGCACACCATGGCCACAGTCACAGCAGGGTTGATGTGGCCACCGCTGATGTGGCCAAAGCACTGCACCATGGTGGCAATGCTGAGTCCAAAGCAAAGGGAGATGAGAACCATGTCCACAGGTAGGGGCTTTTCGGCTCCGCCCCAGTTGATGGTGGATCCCAGGCTGAGCAGGACAAAAATGAGCATGGCCAGAAATTCCGCGGTGACTGCTTTCCAGAAAGCTTGAGTCCACACCCCTTTGAAAGCCACCATGATGTTCTCTCTTCTACACAAAGGTCCACACTTACTGAAAGGAAAAACAAATGGGCGTCAGAAGTCACCAAACCAGCCTTTTGGTTGGAAAAGTTTATAAATTTAAGGGTAAGGGGCAGGGCATGTAGTCTTGCTGAGGACTTGGGGAGGGGCTGACAAGCCTTATTTGCAAAGCAAGAAAGAATGCTTCTAGAAAATCTCTTTAGTGGTTAAGAGATCCTTATTCTAGTCTCCTTTGATTTCATGGTCAAATACTACTCGTTTTTTTTTTTTCTGGACAATCATCCCCATTATTCCTAGAAAAGAAAACATCTAAATTCTAAGTTCCTTAAAAGGTTTTTCATTTGTTTTTTTTGTTTGTTTGTTTTTGTTTTTGGTACTGGGAATTGAATTCAGTGCGGCTATACCACAGAGCTACATCCTCAGCCTTTAAAAATTTTTTTGTTTTGTTTTGTTTTTCATTTTGAGAAGGGTTTCACTAAAATTGTCCAGGCTGGCCTTAGACTTGCCATCCTCCTGCCTCAGCCTCCGAAGTTGCTTGGCTCAACTCAAGCTCCTTAAAACATTCAAACTAAAATAGTTCCCTTAGACAAATTTTAAAATTTGTGCTGCTTATATATCATTTATATTTTGAACATAAAGCAGAAAAACAGGCAAGTCTTTTTCAATTTTGTACTTTGTAGCTTCAAAATGGCCTTTTAAAATAGGTTTGTAGAGCGATCTCTCCTGCTCCAAGCAGGTGGATTGAGGGGAAGCCGGCTAGGAAGCGGGGACTGCCTGAGACCCTGTTTTGAGAGGTAAATTAGTGGAAGGAGCAGCTCTGGTGAGGTGCCTGGCATCGGTGGTGGGAACAGGCAGGGCCTGGCTGGGAGAGGGACAGTCCCTCCCTCCTCTACCCTGCGCCAGGAGGGAGCCGGCTGCCAGGGGGAGGAGCTGGGGAGCAGGAGCCGAGCCTGCCCAGGGACACCGCGCGCGGGGACGTGACAACCTCGGCCCCAGGGGAGCCTGGAGCGCCTCTGGCAAGGCGGGGCCGCGGCCAAGTGAACCTACACTGGCCTCGGATCAGCCGGGGCGCCAGGGACGAGGGGAAGTGGGGGGTGAGGATGCTTTTGAAAGGTTAGGGGAGGCATGGCAGCCCCTCCTGGTATCCCGCCTCTCTTAACCCTTGAGGTCCCCCTCAGGTAACCCAAAGGGGCCCCTGGTGGCTGGGACGTAGTAGTGCTCTGGTCACCTTCCCGCCGGCAGGAGGCAGAGCTCAGAGCTCAGAGCTCAAGACTAGGGAAAGGGGGTGTGACAGGGGGCACTCCCTCAGAGCGCAAGGCTCTAAGGAAACGACATTTTTCCTGGGGTCTTCTTGACGTCCAGCCTCTCTTCCTTACATGAGCTTGGCCCTGGAGGACGGAGGACCGGAGGAGGAGTTTGGGATGGGGAAAATGGCAGCAGGCAGCTGGGGCCAAGGAAGACCCTTTCTTCCTCCAATCTGTTTTCCTCTTAATGCCTTTGGATCTTTGGAGCTGAGACGGGCAGGGGTGTGATTTTAAGGCCAACTGCTCCTTCTGGCAAGAAAGGCCCAGAACTCCCCTGTGGGAGGACAGTTACCCCAGTTACCCCATTAGCGGACACTTGGCTCTTGTCCTTACCTGTGCTAATCACTAGAGCAAAGAAGTACAGGAGGCACTTGGCAAAGAATCCAACCACAGAGGAAGGCAAAGGGTTAGGTGAAGAAGCCCAGTACTTGAAGAGATTAGAGCTGTTGCAGCTTCTGACATATTGTGGGACCCTTATTCCCCCACAGCACTTACTGTCCCCAGGAGCCTGTGTTCTGCATGGACAGTGGACACAATGCTGCAGCAGATGGGGTTGGGGGGACTGTCCCTTCACCTTTAGCACCTCTGCCCAACCTCCAGTTTGATACCAAGCTTTGCTTCCAAATTGGAAAAAGTCACCCATTCTCTGCCCAGTTCTGGGTGGCAGGATAAAGGAAGGGCTGACTTCAGAAGGGGAAGAGCCAGTCATGCCCCAAGCATCCCCTGCCCAAGTGGACTCCTTTAAGTGAATCATGTAATTCTGAAAAACCCAGCTGGGATGACACTGACATTACACTCCCCAGAGGAAGAAAATATAAAGAGGTGAAACCAGCACTTGGGACTGGCCAGTGAGGGCACTCTAGGAGAGGCATGAAAGCTGTCCCCAAGGGAGAGAAGCTCAGAGAACCTACAAATTGAAAAGGCAGTTATGAGAGTCACTTTGGAACTCACCAGTAGCTGGATGGCAAAGGGGCAGAGGTGCTACCACAGGTGCTGTCCTGTGTGTCCCTGAGTGGGAGAAAAGAAGGGGACAAAGCAGGAAGCGAAGGGAGCTGGGTGGGCAGGAAATGGTCCCTTTTCAACAGTGCAGGCCAGCACCCAGGAGAGGCGGTCCTGGAAAAGGCCAACCTCCAGTGACACCCCTTCACCCCCTGCCTCTGTCAGCCTCTCGGGAGTTCCGTCCCTGCTCATGCACACACCTGTCTGCCTCTCCAGAGACTTAATTTTAAAAACTCAATTGCTTTTCCAGCTTCCAATTTTCATCAGCCAGAGAAATTAAAAAACAGAACATCGAAAGAACAACATGTATAGTCTTTATGAGTGCTTCTACCCTTTTTCTAAAAACAACCAACAAACAAAACAAAAACAAAAACACACCCCCACCCCAATCTGATCTCCTCCAAGGCAGTGTGAGCAGCCGAGTTGGCTGTGAACCCCAAGGTTCACTGGCATGGGTGCCCCTGTGGCGTTGGGAGGGCTCTCTCCAGTGCCCCTCAAGCCCCCTTTACTATCATTAGTGTTCCCTTACATGTTCATGCTCACTGGAAATGGATCAACACAATTTGCTTTGCTTCTTTTGCCCCAGAACAAAGGGGATTTGTTGATGTGACCGGGTTGTAACGAACCGGACACATTACTCTCTAGTTGAATGCCCAGCCTCATCTGCTCCTGGACAGCTGAGTCCCTGGGTAAGTAATTTTTCTGATAAAAAGTACAGACAGATTTACCTCCATAGGGTAAATCTTCATGCTTTCACAAATCCTTATATGGAGAATTTGGCTAAAAAGCATCCCTTTTCTTATACCTTTATCCTTCTCTTCTGATTTTGCTCAGTGCTCAGACTTAAAAGAAACACCCATCTATCTACCGTAGAGCTGCCTTGTAGATTCTGCTTAAGAAGGCACAAATATCTGCAACAGAAGAGGTTCATCTCCTGACCCTGTGCATTGTAGCTTAAGGCAAAGAAGGACTTACCCCCACCGCCTTGCTGCGGGTCTGTCACTCATGCCTTCCCTGGCCAGAGTGCAGCTCTCATTGCCTGCCCCGCAGCTCCCTGTGTGCTAGGAGTCAGATTACGGCCACTTGTCTGATTGGGTTTTTGGAGTGTAGGGGTGGAAAGATTCTGCACCATGTGGCAATCGCTAAGTTATATTTGAACTTGAAATAACTTCTCAGTACCCGATCACTATAGACACAAGGAACATTTCAGGAATGCAAAACATTTACTTACATCATGTTTCTTGAGCCAGTGATCTTTGAAAACAAAATTTTCCCCAAACCTTTATTTGAAATCTTCCTACCACAAAAAAATGCTGAAAATTTGTTTTGTTTGTTGTTATGTTGTAGTTGAATTTGAATAACTATTAGAAAATGGATTTGTATTATCCAGCAGTGGGGATGAATTGTGATCTAGGTCTCTGTGCATTTGTTTTTGAGTGTCAAATAGCTAGCTGATGAGTTCTATTTGAAGTTTTTAATCTGAGAAGCAGACTATATAACTGTAACTCCATTTATAACATAGGCAACACTGATTTGGATAATAAAAAATAAAACACAATAAGAAATAATGAGACTGCTCCAGAGGACTCATCTGAATGCTATATTAATAATTTTGGGGTAAGAAGTAGCACATTTTAAAAATATAGAGACTGGATGGGGACAAAATTATGAGGGAATTGTAGGTAAACTTAGTATCTGGAAACCTAAGGACAGGACTGTCCTGGTAGAAAATGAATTGCAGGACTCCTTGCTAAAAAATTATTAAGGATTTCAAAATTGTGACAGCAGGATATTAACCAAAGTGTGGGGCCCTTTTAAATGGGTCATATGCTCCTGAAGGTGGTCCTGCTTAAGGAGTTTAAATTCCAGAGGGTCAATCAGTTAGCAGCCTGCATCACCATTTATTTTATTCTTTAAATTGACCTCAGGTTTATTGGACTGGATTAATCATTAATTAATCATTAATGCCCAGTTTATGATTTGCTGTCATCACTGATGCACGCATGGCTGTCTTCACCAAAACTGTGATAATAACACACCTATGGTAGATAATAGTCTTCTATCTATGGGTTCCTCTCTCTCTCTCCACTTACCACCTCATGGATTTTTTTTTTCAGAATGAAGTATGAAAAGAAAGAAATACAGAAGACAGAAGGAAGACTATTATGCTTCAAAACCTTTTGTTGTCTCATTTGTGTACTTAAGACAAGGACAATGGGTACAAAGTTCTCATTAGAATGAGGAATTAAAATTTCGAGTGTGAATTTCAGAAGCGCACTTTATTCCTGTTTCAAGCATTCTCAGATAACAAAGATTGAGTTTTCTTTTTTTTTTTTTTTCTCTCTCTCTGGTACTGAGGATTGAATCTTGAATCCAGCAGTGCTTTACCATTGAACCATACACCGAGTCCTTTTTATTTTGAGATAAGATCTTGCTAAATTGTTGAAGCTGGCCTCGAACTTTTGATCCTCCTGCTTCACCTGGGATTATAGGTGTGCACCTGGCTGAGTTTACGTTTTTAAGAATGTGGTGGCACACTGATTATTGTACGTCCGTGGTTGCAGCCTTTAAAAATATGCTCCCTGAAAGTCAGAATAAATTCTGCTGAGACAGGTAGGAAGGATTATGTGAATCCACAAAGAACACTTGAAATGGTTCCTGTTGATTCTTTTTTTTTTTTTTTTTTGATCCAGGGATTGAACTCAGGGACACTCGGCCACTGAGCCACATCCCCAGTCCTATTTTGTATTTTATTTAGAGACAGGGTCTCACTGAGTTGCTTAGGGCCTTGCTAAATTGCTGAGGCTGGCTTTGAATTCGTGATCCTCCTGACTCAGCCTCCCAAGTCACTTGGATTACAGGCATGCGCCACCACGCCCGGCTTCCTGTTGATTCTTAAAACTGTTTACCATTTAGATTTAAGAACAAGATTTTAAAAAGGTGCATGATTTTTTAAATTTCATTTTTTTTTTTTTTTTTTTTTACAAATTTTAAAATGTTGACTTTGCAGGCACTTGTGCTCAATGTAATTGCCTTAACCCTAAGAAAAGGAGTCAGGAGTGAGTGTGTCTTTGAACCCGAGGCACCTTGCACTGCAGTGTTTGTGCTCCTTTTGAATGAATCCCATGGTCATGTCTACAGGGATCCATGAAGAGCGCCACTCCTGATGGCTGTTGGGTGGCAGGATGTTCTTCAGGCCCTCTCTCTGCAGGATGCCCTGGGCTCATTGGTATTCTCCACAGGGCCATGGCAGTTCCAGTCACCCCCCAACAAAGTGCCAGCAAAACTTGGTTACCACAGTTTCTCGGACTCTTTTTCATTTTTTTTCCTGGCTGGCCGATATGTTGACAGTCCAGTTCCTAAGGGATGACTGTTCCCATCGAGGAGAGGACCACCCTCATTGGCACCAACTCATACACTCATTAGCACTCTGGGCAGAGTGGCCTACAATTGCCCAGAGATTAACTCTTCATCTTCCAGAGGTGCTTTGTCTCAGGATTGCTGATTGACCTTTTTGTACTTGAGATGGAGTCAGGGCTCTTGCTCTCATGCCGTCAGTTCTGTGCCATAACCAGCTACTTGCCTGGCTTTCCTTCTGACGAGGGACAGAAATTCCCAACAGAATTGTCATATGGAGAATACCATGGTGGAAGAAAGCAGTTGAAAGATGCTCTGTGGCTGGTGGGGCAGTGTGAGGTGGGAGCCCTGGTGAATGGAAGTGATCGCTTCTAAGTTGAACTGCCTGCACCTGGGCCTCCACCCCAGTGAGAGTTGGAATCAATTGACTTTCTCCCCTTGATCACTTTAAAAGGGCCTAATTCATTTAAAAATGAAATAATGATTTATAATTAAAAGTTGACTTTCTTACTGTTAGAATGCTATGATCTCTGGGGGTTGGGGGTGAATGATAGTTACGTAGTATATTGATTTGAAGGTGGTCTTCCATGCTAAATGATGTTGTGGATTTTTAGTTGAAGAGCCTTATGAAGTTGCAGGACAATAACCTGTGAGGAAACTGAGTGAAGAGTAACTAAAAATGCCAAGAATACCTAGCCAGAACTAGCTGTTGGACGTGCTCTGCTTGTGAATTTTTAATCTTCTACGCCATACTGTTTTGCTTTGGTGCTGATGTATATCTCTGAGATTTGTGGACTGCTTTTCCCACCCTTGCCCTGAAAACTTTTAATATTTCTTCATGTGTTCAGAGATTGAAGACTGAAACAAAAGCACTAAAAATGCCAACAATGCCTCGGTACCAGACGGGAAGTGTCTCCAGGCTGGTGGGCACATCCAGTCCCAACTCATAAATCTTATTTTGCTTTTCATGAATCTCAGCATCATGAATTTCCCCCAGAGCACTGATATATCAGTATGTTCATTAAAAACAAACAAATAAACAGAACAACAACAGCAGTAGCAGCCCAAACTTCCACAACAAAGGACTTAATGAAGCTTCGTTCCCTTTTCAAAGATGCATTACCTTATGTTTATCATTCAGGGTGGTTTCCAGATATATTCACCACCAAAAGAGGAAAATAAAAAAAATAACTGAACCACAGCAAGGGATGAGAATGCTTGATTTAGCCTCCTCTTCCTCAATGAGGTGAATCTGAGAAAACCTCTCTTGTCAATGGATGTTGAAACTTTCAAAAAATCAGTTTCTCTCCAGGCCCCCATGTCCCGTGGGTGGAGCTAGGTTTTCTCATTTGGTATAACAGGCCCATTTTCCTTGATTCAGATTCAGGCAGATTCTGCTTTGGCTGGGGAGTTGTACTCTGCTGACATTTAAGGCAGGAATTCCCTGGGAAAATAGTCAAGAGATTCTTTTGGTGTTGCTGGCAAGGCTCCACAGGGTTTAGGGTTCCCCTCTCCAGCAAATAGGGAGAGGAAAAGGGAGGGAGGGAAAGAGAAACAGAAGGACTTTATTGAGGGACTGTATTTCATTTGAAGCTTGTACAAAACAGCAGTAATGTGGTTGGATGACTGGATGCTTTTCTGAACCCTTATCTTTTACCCAGCTAATATGACCATTTGGAGTTTGGTGGGGTGTTTTAAAGGCTGCTTAGACAACCACAGTGGAAGATCAGTTCTCTAGGAAGCAAAGAACTTTGGGAGCTTGTGGGCTGGACCAAAATGTTTGAAATGTGCAATAATCGAAATGCAGTAATAATTGTTCCAAATTTAAGTTAGATTTGTGCTCATCATCTCTAGTAATTAGAGAAATGCAAATTAAAACCACCCTAAGATTTCATCTAACTCCAATTAGAATGGCTATTATCAGGAACACAAGCAATAATAAGTGTTGGCGTGGATGTGGGGAAAAAGGCACACTTGTACATTGCTGGTGGAGTTGCATATTGGTGCAGCCACTCTGGAAAGCAGTATGGAGATTCCTCAAAAATCTTGGAATGGAACCACCATTTGACCCAGCTATCCCACTCCTTGGTTATACCCAAAGGTCCTAAAGTCAGTAAAGTCCAGCGATGCAGCCACATCTATGTTCATAACTGCTCAATTCACAATAGCTAGATTGTGGAACCAATCTAGATGTCCTTCAATTGAAGAATGGATAAAGAAACTGTGGTATATATACACAATGGAATATTACTTAGCTATAAAGAAGAATAAAATTATGGCATTTGCTGGTAAATGGTGGAATTGGAGAATATCATGCTAAGTGAAATAAGCCAAGCCCCAAAAACCAAAGGCCAAATGTTTTCTCTGACCAGTGGATGCTGATACCTAACGGGTGTGAGAGGGGTTATGGGGGGGATAAGAAAAGAATGGAGGAAGTATGGATGGTGTACAGGAAAAAAAAGTTGGATTTGGACATATTAAGAGCTAAATCATCATCTTGGTGTTCATTATCACCCAGACTGATCCCTGCAGAAAGGTTCAGGATTCTCATGCCTTAATGAACTAACAAAGATATTCCCAGATAGTCAAGGACAGAGCACAAGAAGTTAGACCAAAAAACTGGGGTTTAAAAAATGCTTTTGGAAAAATTCTAGAAACAGAACATTTTATTAAGAGTGGAAGTGGTCATTATCTATGAGCCATCCAAAATATTACTGATCTGCAACAGTTGAATTGCAGATCTGATGACTCTTCTAATAATACAGATAGAACTTTCTCTTCCTTCTTTCCTAAACGTTGACCCATCCTTCTCTTCAGCCTCTATACCTCCTCCCCACCCCCCTTTCCTCACATTCACACAATCAGAAAATCACATCTGAAGAAAGTCACAGGGCCTGGAAGGGGTCAAGTCTGAAGTGAAGTTGCATGGTGTATGTATTCTATTAAATCTCTCTTTCCTTTTTTTTGATTTGTGCATTATAGTTGTACATATGGTTATTCCCTACTAAATTACATACAGTGTTGACATCAATGTTGGTAAAATGACAGTAATGATACTTGTGACATAATCATTGTACAGTGGAAGAAGAAGGGTAGGACATGGTCATCTTGATTCATTACTTAACTATTATTTACTGGGGAGCCCTGGACCTCTCTGAGCCCTGTTTGCAGTCTATGAAATGAAGCAGGTAATTATCTCTTTACTGTGTTTTTTCAAATCTGTGGGAAATTTGTGATTCCCTCCTTACTCTATTGGTTTTGGACCACCTGAATGCTTTCCTATTACTCTGGTTCCCAAACCCCAGCAGGAAATTATTCCCAGTGTGCTGAACTCACTAGTTTACTAACTCCAATGCTAGCTCGTAAGGGCAACGAGAACAGGGAATGCCCCCTTACTAATTTTAGAAGTTAATTAGTCTTAGTAATTAATAGCTATATCCCCAGCGTCTCTCATAGATCCAAGACACATTGCAAAGATTAGAAAGTATATGCAGTTAAAAAAAAGTGAATGTGGCTCAAGTAAGGCAGTATTAGCAGGAGGACTTTGCAAATAGAATTAATAAATCTAAGTAATGACGATGGTGATGCTCAAGATAAAAAAGGGCATTCAATTATAAGTTAAATGTATCCATGCCAAATCTTGGAAAAATCTCATTATCCCCACGTATAGAATGACATGATAAATCTTTCCTAGCTCAGGTAAACACTTAAAAGTTGTTAATGAATCTATAGTGCTTTGAACAAAAGATTTAGGCAAATGCAAATTATTAACATTAACGATAACATTTTATAAACTTCAAGTGACTATAGATAATTCCAAGATGGCATTTTAGACTTTTAAGGCAGAGCAATATTGAAGAAAAAACAAACCAACAAACAAAAAACAAAAAACCCTTTGTTTTATGGATTAGTGAAAAATGTCTTGCAAAGTTTTTATGAAAAAATAAGATAATGATTACCATGTCATCTCTTCACTGGCTCAGGATTGATTTGGGAATGATAATAAATGACATTTTCATGACTTATATTTTCACTGAAGCCCCTGAATACTTCTGGGAAAAATAACACCATGGAGGACTGATCACTACAGATCTGTCATTTCTAAAGTGGACTTACTCTTCATTGTCACTTAGCAATCCTGTATAGGTTCAGAATCATCTGTCCCCCTCTATCTTCAGCAGAGAGAACCCTAGCTGGAACAGAAATGATTCTGGCTTCCCAAAGCAAAGAAGAGCTTATGAAAAGAACAGTGAGACCAAGGAATGGAGGGCAGGCTGGGGAGCAAGCTTTGCAAATGGCCACATCAGGCAGTCCAGAAGCTGGAGGCAGGACTGGCACCTCGGTGCTGATGTACGGCTCCTCTTCTGGCTTCACTGCTTCAAGGTGTAAAAGCCCAGGAGCGGGCATTCAGGGAGAGAGGTGGCTTCCACTGAGGAGGAGAGTCACAGGACTCATTCCTGAGGCAGGGAGACTGGCAGGACCAGGAGTGGAAGCTAACACTTAGACAATCATTCCTTCCCACAGCCTCTCAAGGAGATGCTCTTGCCTTTTTATAGACAAGGAGGCAGAGGCAGAGAGAGCTGACTTACTCCATTTGAGGTCACACTTCTAAGTCTGGTAAAAAGCTGGATCCAAAAAATGGGAGTCAGACTCCAGAGTTCTTGCTTTCTATTACTTCTGCTAACTGCCTTTCTTAAAAGATCCTGGGATTCTGCTCAGAAGGAGGCTTGATGCAGGCAACTGAAATGTCCCTTTCTATCTTCTAATAGCCCATTCCTCCACCTCCTGCCTCAGACTCCATCTTGGGGTGTTTTGCTAAACACCTTTTTTTGCTAAATGACTAAATGACCTGACCAGCACAATTATAGAGGAAGAAAGGTTTATTTGAGGGTTCAGGGTTTCAGAGGTCTTAGTCCATAGAAGGCCAGCTCCATTTCTTTGGGCTCCAGGTGAGGCAGAACATCATGATGGAGGAGCATGGCAGAGGGAAGCAGAGAGAGAGAGAGAGAACTCCACTCTCCAGATACAAAATATATACCCCAAAGCCAAGCCCTAATTCCTACCTCCTCCATCCACACCCTACCATTTCAATTAATCCCATGATGGATTAAATCACTGATTGGGTTAAGACTCTCACAACCCAATCATTTCTCCTCCGAACCTTCCTGCATTATCTCACACATGAGCTTTTGGGGGACACCTGATATCTAAACCATAACATGGGGTTTGCACATGCTCCTGTCCTTTTTTCTTCTCCTGTGCTGGGGATGGAACCCAGGGTCTCGCACGTGCCAGGCAAGATCTCCACCCCAGAGCTGCACCTCCAGCCCATGCTTCTTCCTCCATTGTGAAAAAAGAGGCCTTCCTTTGGGAAGGCTCACTACTGCTTCCTCTTCCACCTACAAACACAGACAGTAAAATGAATATATCCACAACGGAATCCCATAGTTTCCCTTTCATATCGAATGCCATCTCCATTCACCCAGCTACCTAAGTTAGAAACAGAGTCATCTCCATTGTCCCCTGACAACTCACACTCCCAATCATTCAATTCTATCACTCTAACCTCATAATCATCTCTGGTATCCATCCCGCCTTTTCAGTTCAGAATCTCAGTGATTGACACCTGCATGAGTAGCTTCCTAGAGGGTCTCCCTCCCACAGCTGTGTCCCCCTTCAGACCATTGTGGAGGCAGGAGCGAGCTTTCCACTTACAAACCTGAAACCCATCCTCTGACTGTCCCTCTTTACATCCTTCCAGTGCTCTCCTTGTTTCCCAGGTAGAGGTAAAACTGTGGATAAGCACAGAGCCCTGATGATTGGCTGCAGGGCCTCTCCCCAGGCTCCTGACCTCCACCATCACTGACCCCAACTTTTCTCTTATTCACATGGAACTGTATTAATCTTCTCTGGCTTCCATAACAAAATGCCACAGACTGAGTTGCTTAAACAACAAAACTTAATTTTTTCATAGCTCTGGTGGTTAGAAGCCCAAGATGAAGATGTGAGTTTGGTTTTCCTGAGACCTCTCTCCTTGACTTGTAGGTGGCATCTTCTTGCATGACCTTTTCTCTCTGTGCCCTCATTTCCCATATCTCTTGGTATATTTCCTAATGTTCTCTTCTTAACATGTGAATTTTTGGGGGGTGGGGTGGGGATGCAGTTCAGTTCATGACAGATTTTTCCAACAACAGTTCTGGGGCTCCTGAACACTCTTCCCTTGTCCTTTCAAATTCAATGTTTCATTTCTCTGTAAAAATCTTCTCTTTCCATTTTATTTAGGCGCCATCTCTTTTCTCCCATAGCACTCTTCTAAATAGCTTCTTACCTTCCCAATTTCTGAGCATGCAAATATTAAGTTCTCTTCATACTCCTCTTAAAAAAGATGTGTGTTACTCCAGTAAAGAGTTATAAGAATAGTAGATTGAGACAGACAGTATTACTCTATGTATATGTAAGATTATATGAATTGTGTGAATCTACATTGTGAAAGAAAAGATATATTCCCTGCTGTATAATTATTTCAAAATGGGTTCTAGTGTCATGTATAATTAAAAAGAACCAATAAAAAATTAAAAATCATTTAAAATAAAAAAAGAGTTATAAGAATCAAAGAATTTTATCACCAGCAATTGACAACATCAGAATCATTTGTTCACAGTGATATCTGAGAGTAGTTAGTACATTATAACATTGTAACAATATCTAAGCAGTTTGTAGATTTACTCAGTATACTTTATATTTTTGTTGAAATAGTTTTCTGTGCACAAATCTTTATCATCACTCAAAGGGACAGAAGAAAGCCACTTCATAAACTCTTAAGAGCAGTGTGATGATTCATGATTTTGCAATAATCTTTATTTTCTATGGCTGTGCAAACAAAATTTACATCGGTAAAACAGATTCTGATGTGCTTGTGATCATCAAGTGAATGGCTCAAATATTTCTCAGAGGATATATCTATTGATCTCAGAGGATATATCTATTATATCTACCATAAAGTTTTGTGGCTACTGGGGAAAAAAAACAGTGTGATTCTTATTTATTTTTATTACTAATAACTCTACTTTTAATGAGGGATTGCTTTGCAAAATGAAGGAAAGAACTCTACAGTGTTTCCATAGTACCAACATCACACATAGCATATTACATTGCTGATTTCCTAGAATAAGTTTGCACACCTCATATTGCCCTTCTCATTTTGCCTAACATTTAGAGAAAAGAAACTGCTGCCCCCAGTGACTGGTGGCCGGTGAGATGTGAGGGAGGCAGACAGATCTCAGCATCAGCTGAGACCATTAGTTCCAACACAGTCCAGTGTGGTCACACAGCTCCTCAGTCACTTCAAAGTGATGGGCAACCCTTATTTTGGTGAAGGAGAACAGTGCTCTCATGGTTGCTAAGTCAGAGTTCTAACCTTTAGTTATCTGTATAGTAGCAGACAAGAGCCAATTCTAGGACTTGGATTCTGAAGATTTAGCTTTAATTACTGAATTTTTTTCACTTCAGACAAGGAAGCTGAACTTTAATTTTTGGTTGCATAAGTTCCTCATTGTGTAATCCATTGAGAAAGCAAGCCATAGCGTATCTTTCACAAAGAAAACCTGAGAAACCCATTTAACCATTTCCTTTGGGAAAGTTGTTTGCTTTGTGAAGCTGAAATAAGATGGCAAGGTTGACAGTTGTCCAGACTTCTAGAGTTGGAGTTCAAAATCAGCATCAGAAACTGAATTTAAAAACTGTGTATTCATAAAATCAGAATAGGAAGATTGAACCTAGAAACTAATACAGTATTTTAGGCATTTTATAGCATCTAGAAAAAAACTAGTTTAATCAATCATTCAGTCTATGTTGCCAATGGCAAAACATTAAATGTGGTAGCCTGTTGGGTGAGGGGGACTACAGTACTCACCCATCCTGGGTCCCCAGGCACTGCTGTCTTCTCTCTGTAGGGCTCTGGCCAGGTGGTTCTCTTGTCCTGCAGAGCTGCTCCATGGGTTCCTCGAACTCCAGACATCCTCTTCACTTTCCACTTTGCTCGCTTCAACACTGCAATAAAATAAGCCTTCCATTGGAAATTCTTCAAATTCTTGCCATCCACCTAAAAATGTCTTGGCATTTGCCAAATCCTCTCCTTCTATTTACTGTAGGGAGATTCCTTCACTTCTGTTCTGGGTCTACCCTTTTCAGCTCCTCAAATACCATTTTCTAATCTAGTTATCCTCAAACTTTCTGATCTCAGGAATCCTATGGAGCTGAAAATGACTGGGCACCCCAATGAATGAGCACATTTGTTAATGTGAATTGTATGTGTTGACATTTAGCATCATAAGAGCTGAAACATAGAATTAGAAAACCTCAATAACATTATTAAAATGACAATAATAAATCCAACATGTAGTAATTAAATTGAAATTTAAAATTAAAATAAATAAATTTTCCTAATAAAAACAACTAGTGAGAAGAAAGCATTGTTTTATAATTTTGCAAATCTTTTGAAGTCTGGTTTAAAGAAAGATAAGCGTATTTTCATATCTACATCTGCATAGAGACTCCTGGGAAATGGTTATTTGGTTGCAGTATGGGAAGATAATCCTGATTCACTGACATTTTTAAGGAGGAATATTTTAATAATCTCTTCAGCTAACATGGATATTTTCTTTGATATTACACCAAAATTCAACAATAATTTCTTAAATGCTAGCTATAATGTTGGATCTGAAGATGCATTGATGACTGTTTCATATCTTGTTACTTTTAAATCCATTAATTTGCTTTGCATTTTGATGCTTTACTAAGATGTGATTTTTAACATTAAGCATGGTCATTTGAAAACATGGATTCACTGAGTTGTGCAGATCTTCTGAATTTTGGTACATTTATTTTATAGTATCAAAAATATCACATTCATTAATATCACCACTAATCACATCCAAAAGGTATTTAAACATTGAAGAGAGCTGTCAAACTCATGGAAGCAGATACAAAGTTTCCAAAATTATATTTTTTGCTTGAAAATTTTATTATTACTATTTTTACTGTTATCATTACTCTTATTGTTATTGGTACTGGGGATTGAACCCAAGGTCTCTTAACCACTCCGTTACACTCCGACCCATTGTATTTTTTATTTTGAGACAGGGTTTCACTAAGTGTTACCAAGTTCTCCCCAATTTGCATTCCTTGTGGGATTACAGGAGTGCGCCATTGTGCCCAGCTTGAATATTATTATTGGAAATAAATATGGTCAGTTTTTTTGTAATGACATGCTTAGTTCATTATTTCCAAGAAAATGATTTTCAGATATTTAATTTCAATAGCCATAGTTCGTCAGCTATTCTTTAAAGTAAAAATTGTATTCTAGGAAAAAAGGGGTTGGCTCAGCTCACAATGTGGTGTGAACAAAACCATCAAATTTGGTCTGCAGAAGTACTTTATATGAATTTCCCATTTGGCCACATAAAGTATTAAAAGGATGTGGGCTTATGGGTTGAGATTTAATAAAATTCATACTTTATGTGCTTCATCAAGGCCTTTCTTAAGTGGAACTGGCATTGATTTCATGGCAAGTGATGATGAGGGGGTCAGTTTATTGTCTGTACCTTGATTCATGCCAAAGCGCCAGCAGTTTTACTCACCATTGTTTTTGCACTGACAACAAAAAAGACATAGAGCAAAAAAGGGCAAATAATACTACATGATTGTGAAAATAGATTTGATCTCAGGGACCTCCAGGAATGTGCAGACTTTCAGATCCACTGATACAATTGATTATCCCATTTTTTCTGTCTTAAGTTTTCCCTTAATGTTGTCTCTTTCCATTAGCTTTGAAGTATGTTGTGTGTTTCCCATCTTGGAGATGGCGGGGGGGAGGGACTTCATGTTCCCTCTATGTTACCCACCAGAGATCATTAAATCTACATCAGTCAAGGGTTCTTCTTTTTTTGTGATTTTTTAAAATTATTATTATTTTTATTTTTACAGACTTCATTTCGATTCATTGCACATATATGGGGTACAAATTTTCATTTCTATGGTTGTGCATGATGTACATTCATATCATTATTGTTAATCGTACATGTACATAGGGCAATGATGGCTGTCTCATTCCACCATTTTTCATACCCCCAATCCCTCCCCCTCTCATTTCCCTCTACATAATCTAAAGATCCTCCATTCTTCTCTCACCTTCCACTCCCACAACCAGATTTTATATCATCATCCACTTATCAGGGAAAATATTCGGTCTTTGTTTTGGGGGGATTGGCTTATTTCACTTAGCATGATAATCTCCAGTTCTACCCATTTGTCTGCAAATGCCATAATCTTATTCTTCTTTATGGCTGAGTAGTATTCTTAAATACTCATTTTCACTTACCATCTCTGTTTTGGCCATCATTTTCCACCCATTGTATTATAGTTTCCTCTTTTTTTTTTTTTTTTCCTGTAAAGTGCATTCTTCAGGTTCCAGGGCCTTCTCTGTGATGCAACTCCAGATAACATACTCCATTCTTGCCTTCTTTGACTTTTGCAGTATCCTGTCCTGCCAACTTCGTGATCCATCATTATTTATGCCAGGCACTGTGCTGAGCACTCTCCATGAGACAGGAATCCTTGAGGAAACCCAAGAATAGAGCTGTGATTGGTATTCCATCTCATAATTTCGGAAACCAAAAAAATTAACCAACGTGATGCAGGTCACGGGAAGTGCAGAGTCTCAAAGTCAACTTTCTATCATCTCAGACTCAAAGATTTAGAAAAATTTTTTTATTTGTTCTAATTAGTTATACATGACAGTAGCATGCATTTATGCATTTTAATAAATCATACATAAATGGAGTATAGTTTCTCATTTTTCTGATTGTACATGTTGTAGGATCATATCAGTCATGCAGTTGTATATGTACATGAGATAATAATGTCTGTTTCACTCTACTGTCCCAAAGATCTTAACCATAACATACCCCACCTTGACACCTTGCTCCTCTTTGCCACTGTGGCTTCCTTTAAGATCTACCTCTCAGGGCACCTCGTCTTAATCTCTTTTGTCTGTGAAAAGAAAATAATTGTCCATTATTCTTGCTCTGCTCAGAAATCCAAACTCTTGGGAGAGATCATTTTGCTCGTTGTGCCTAAAACATGTGCCCAAACATCCACCTGGTTTTGCTACGCTGGAGAAAGGGAGGCTTGTGTCCTACCTAGGCTTCTGCCTATACCCAATGGGTTTTTCAAGGCCGATCGAATGATGATAGAAAGGAAAACTGGTGTTGATTCACCCAGAACTGATGAATGATCACTATGACCTATTGCTCTCTTTCCTCTTTTCTTCACTAACTCTTACTCATATGTTAGGACTGAACTTAGATACTATAATCTCCAGGAAGCCTCACCTGCTTGTCAAATCTCTCTTGGCTGTGCCTCTTAGTACCCTGAGCTTCCCACCTCATGGCACTGGAGATATTTCTAAAACATGTTTTTATATGATGCATTACAGTAATTGCTGGATTACTTTTCTTTATTAAGCTGCACACTCTGGTGAGACTATGTCTGGCTCTTGTCTTGCATTCCCAGAATCTAGTACTGGGCCTGGCACATGGTTATCTCTTAATATTTGATGAATAAATGAATTTGCTGAGTTTGAGGAATAAATGGGACACTCCTGAGGGGCATTTATCTGGAGGAGATCAATGGAAAAAGGTGCTCAGAGAGTGATCTAAAGATTTCAGGATTATTTTCATTAAAGCAGTGTTTGAGATTGTTGCAATGAATTAGATGCTCTGGGACATCTAATGAAAGCCCAGGACAGTGCCTTTGGGGAATGGGGTAAATCATGGTGGACAAAGACCACTCAAATATGTGAGTTAGAGATGTAATTCAGGTGGGCACAATGCCATGGAAAACAAAAGGAGAAGTTCATGAAATTCGGTTTCTCTGGGGTACAACCGTTTCAGACATATTAAAGGGAGCACAGACTGAAGAAATGCCATGCAATTTTGCAATCATGAAATCATTGGGTGGCTTTTAAAAGAACTGCTGCAGCTGAATAGTAAGGAGGAAAATCAGAGAGTGGGGATAAGGTGGGGAGGCAGGGGTGGAGGTGGGGGGTGAACACAGGAGGTGCAGGTCAGAGGTTCTCAGCCAGCGTGGGGGCATCAGATGCACCTGCACATGTGTCACAGCCACAGCTCCCAGGGCACCATCCTTCAAATTTTGTAGTTCAGTAGATCTGGAGTGGGTCCTGGAATTCTGTAATTTAAAAAAGCATTACAAGTTATTCAACCTCTGCTTGAAAATCCTTGGTGTATATCCATTACTTCATTATTTGAAGAAAATAAGACTATGCTAAGTGTTATGGATGTACTAGTGTAATCCAAAGCTTATATGTACAAACTCTTACCACTAAGGTGACTGCTTTGGGAGTCAGGGCCTTTAGAGGAATAATTAGGTTAAATGACGTGCGAACAGTGAGTCCCTAATCCAAAATGACTGGTTTCCTCATTAGAAGAAGAGACACTGGAGTCCCTCATGCTCCTCTGTACTACACAGAGGAAAGTTCATGTGAGGACAGGGTGAAGGTGCTGTCTACAAGCCAGAAGGAGAGGCTCCACCAGAGACCAGCCCTGCTGGTACCTTGACCTTGGACTTCCAGTCTCCAGAGCTGTGAGAAATGCATGTCTCTTGTTTATGTTTCCTGGTCTGTGATAGCTTGTTATGGCAGCCTGAGCTAAAATAAAAATGGAGGTCTCATTTCTAGGGCTCTGGATTCCAACCAAGTCAGAGACAGAGAGTGATTCAATAGCAATGAATAGGGAAAAAATTACTCAACAGAAAGGCCCAGTTGAGGGAGCCAGATTTTGGAAAATGCAAGGCTGGAGATTACAGAAGGAAGGTCAGTTTGGAGAGAACCACACTGTAGTTGTCACATACCTTTCTCCACTCAGTCTTCTTGCTGCCTCTGTGAGATAGGGAGATGAGGAAGATTGATTTTCTAGGGGACAGGCTTCTACAGTTGAGCAGTAGAAGAGCTAGGATAAGGAATGTGTGGTTCCCCCCAATTCGATGGATAGCATTTCCCAAACATATCATTCCTCTGCCATCTCCATCATTTTTGCCATATCTAAGTTTTCACCTCCTTACCATTATATACACATCATATATATATATCATGCTCATAGATCATATATAGTTATGCTCTATGCAATGACGTTTTGCTCAACAGTGGGCCACAGGCATAAGAATGGCCCCATAAGATTATAATGGAGCTGAAAAATTCCCATTTCCCGGTTACCTTGTAGTTGTCATAACACTGTCCTGCAATATGTTATTCACATGTTTGTGGTGATCCTGGTGTAAATGAACCTGTGCTGCCCAGCCATATAGAAGCATAGTATATATAGTGATATACAGTACAAAATAATTGGTAGTGATGATAAATGACTATGTTACTGGTTTCCATATTTTCTGTATTGTACTTCTTCTCTCATTATTTTAAAGTGTACTACTTCTACTTACAAAAAAAAAGTTCATTGTCAAACAATTTGCCAAGTTATGTCTGCAGAAACTTCATACTTCTTGTTTTTACTGTGTCTCTTGACTCCATCAAGAGTCCATGTCTAGGAGGGTGTGGTGCCTCATGCCTGTAATCCCAGTGGCTGGGGAGACCAAGGCAGGAGGATCGTGAGTTCAAAGCCAGCCTCAGCAATTTAGTGAGGCCCTATGTAACTCAGTGAGACCCTGTCTCTAAATAAAATATAAAAAAGGGGGCTGGGGATGTGGCTCAGTGGTTAAGCACCCCTGGGTTCAACCCCCGGTACAAAAAAAAAGAGTCCATGTCAATGATGCTCTTAAAATATATCTCTGTCATTAAGTAACACATGACTACACCCCTCCCCCACTCACCCACACTCATACACAATTCAGATTTTCACTTAGAATCACTCTATGTGACAATATCACAGGTTTGCTCTGCTACTTAAATTTTTATAAGGTACTTAAAATTCTCTATATAACTTTCAGAAAAGTCCATTCAGTGTACCAACTAAAGTCATTTTGCATATCATCAGTAGCCTGAGAAAGGAGAAAAGGAAGAGAGGATTCAGGAGGAATGAAATTGCTAACATCTGCAGACTTAGGTTCCAATGATGGTCAGTGACCAGCTGTTAGCAATTGTGCGTGTGTGTGTGTCTGGATCTTGGACTGTGTGTGTGTGTGTGTGTGTGTGTGTGTGTGTGTGTCTGGACCTTGGACCATGTTTGTGAGGCCCCTCATGGTGCAGAGTGAAGTCATGGGTGGGAAGAGAAAGGAGGGACCCATTCATGCAAATATTAGGAGTGGATTTAATTACTGCAGAGTCAGACAACTGAACAAAATAGAAAGAAGCAAATTCTAGGAAATGAGAGAGAGAGAGAGAGAGAGAAAGAGAGAGAGAGAGAGAGAGAGAGAGAGAGAGAGAGAGAGAGATATCAAGGGAAACATGCAATTTCCATAATCTGTACATGTTATTCACTTCTCTGAAGGAAAAAAAAAGTAGCCAAGTTGATATTGAGCAAAAAGAATGGAGTTGGAGATCTGACTTCAAATTATGTGATGAAGCTACAGTAATCAAAACAACATAGTATTGGCATTACCATAGGCCAATGGAACACCACAGAAGGCCCAGAAATAAATCCACACAAAGTCAATTAATTCTTGAAAAAGATGATGAAAATTCCAATAGGGAAGGGAAAGTCTCTTCCATAAATGGTGTTGGGAAAACTGGACATTCATATTCAGAAGAGTGAAATGGAAATCTCATATCAACTAAAAAAATCACTAAAAATAGATAAAAGATTTAAATATGAGACCCTAAACTCTGAAACCACCCAAAGAAAACAGGAAAAGCTCAATGACATTGATTTGGACAATGATTTATGGATAAGACTCCCCAAAGCACAGGAAATAAAAGCAAAAATGGACAAGTGGGATTACATCAAACTGAAAAGTTTCTGAACAGTTAAAGTAACAATGAAGAGTAAAGAGACAACATACATAATGGGAGAAAATATTTTCAAACCATACATCTCAAAAAATGGTTAGTACCCAAAACATAATTCAATAGCAACTCAACTCAATAGTAAGAAAACAACCCAATTAGAGAACAAAACATCTGTGTAGAAATTTCTCAAAAGAAGACATGCAAATGACCAACAAGTATATGAAAAATTGCTCAACCTTATTAACCATCAAAGAAACATAAAATTAAAACCCCAGTGAGATATTACCTATTAGAATGGCTATTATAGGAGAGACACAAGATAAATGCTAGAGAAAGAGAAACTCTTGTGCACAGTGGGTGGGAATGTAAATTAGCAGAAGCTTTGTGGAAAACAGTAGGGAGGTTTCTAAAAAGTTAAAAATAGAATGACCATTTGATCCAGCAATCCTACTAGCGGGTATAAAGCCAAAGGCCATGAAATCAGGATGCTCAAGAGATAGCTATACTCCCATGTTGAAGCCTCATTCACAATAGCCAAGATAAGGAATCAATGTACGAGTCTGTCAGCAGATACATTGATAAAGTGAGTGTGGGATGCAATTCAGTCTTTAAAATAAGAAGAAGAAAAAAAAACTCTGTCATTTGTGACAACAAATAAGTGAAATAAGTTAGGTACAGAAAGACAAATATTACACAATCTCATTTATAGGTGGAATCTAAAAAAGTTGACTTCACAGAAATGGAGAGTAAGATGATGATTATCAGAGGCTAGGGGTGGAGAAATTGTGGAGATGTTGGGCAAAGGATTTCAGTTAGGTGGGGAATAAGTTCAAGAGCTTCATTGCTCATCATGGTGACTCTAGCTAATAATACAGAAATAGAGTGTACATAAAAATTGCTGAGAGTAGATTTTGAAGTGTTTTCACCACACACACACACACACACACACACACACACAAAAGATATACCAGACCTGGTGGTACACACCTGCGATCCCAGTGACTTGGGAGGCTAAGGCAGGTGGATCACAAGTTTGAGGCCAGCCTCAACAACTTCACAAAGCCCTGTCTCAAAAAAAGAACTGAGGATGTATCTCAGTAGTAGAGTGCCCCTGGGTTAAATCTTCCATACCACACACACACTCAAAAGATGTAAAGTAACGTGTGTTAAATTTACCTTGAGGTAGCAATTCCACAATGAACACATGAACCAAAACATCAAGTTGTATACCAGCAATACATACAAGTGGTACGTACGGAAATACATACTTTTACTTGTCAATTAAAATAAACAAAAAAGATTAAAATGAACTAAACAAACAAAAAGATCTTATAATTCTAGAATGAACAACTGAGATAGATATTGTGGTTTGGATTTTGAATGACCACCAAAGGCCCATGTGTTAAAGGCTTGTCTGCATTGGGAGGCCAAGGAACTAGGAGTGGGGCCCAGCGGGGAGAAGTCAGGTCATTGAGGGCTTGCTTTTCAAGGGGTTACTGGGACTCTGGCCCTTCATCTCCTTCTTTTTACTGCATAGCCACCATGAGGTGCAACTTCTTCCCATGGTCCCCCCATGATATACTGCCTTACCACAGGTCCAAAAGCAATAGACCAACTAACCAGAGACTGAAACCTCTGAAACTGGGAGCCAAAATAAACCTTCCCTCCCATTATAAGCTTATGATCTCAGGTATTTTGTCACAATATTGAAAGCTGTCTAACACAATAGAATATAGTGACCTTCTCTCAAGGTCTTTGTTTTGAAAAATTGTTTGGATTATTTTGGCTGTTTTGGAATATTTTGGAGGTGGTCTTGTTTAGAAGCAAGAGTTTAACAAGAAAAACACCCCCAAATTACTTCCTATCTTTAGGGATGGGAAATCAAGCTTAGTATTTTGCTTTGTTGTGTTTGTTTTGAGTGAGGTGGTGAGGTGGGAGACAGAGAGAGAGAGAGAGAGAGGAGAGAATGAATGAGTGCATGAGCAAAGCTCTGTCTCAAAAAGATGAGCAAAGAGAGAAAGGGAAATTAATCCCATTATTTAGAATTTAAAAACTAGATTTTTCAAACAAAAAAATATGGTCTACCTGTGCTGTGGTTGTGGTTGAGAATTATGTCTGTGACAATGTTTCCTTTATAAGTACAAAGCAAAACAAAACAAAAAATCAAATAAACAACAAAAAAGGAATTCAATTCGGATTGGGCTAATCTTTTATTCAACTAAGGTTTGGTAACATGGCCATAATATCAGGGAAGAAATTTGATATTATTTCCGGAAAACCTTAATTGGCATTTGTAGTTTTGTTTAATTCATTCATTTTTAGTGCTGGGGATGGAACCCAGGGCTTTGTACATGTTAGGCAAGAACTTACCACTGACCCACATTCCCAGTCCCTTTAATTGGTATTCAACAAAATTGATATTTATAATAGCTAACTTCCAGACTTTTGTTTACGAGCACCTGGAAAAAGAAACACAGATTTTAACCTACCTGGCTTGTTTGTGGACACAGAACAATCCTAATTCAGATATCGAGGAAGTCAGTGGGCCATGCAGGCAGAATCTCCAGCGAAGCTGCTTGTTCATGCACAGCAAAGCTCTCTTTCAATTACTGAAATCAATTTTTCCCAATGCCTCAAAGCAGGGACCATTTGAGGCCTTTGAAAGCGATTTTTCATTTTCTTTCTTTGCAAACTGACATCTCACCACGTTCACGTTGTAACAGAAGAGCTGATTTAAAGCAGTGCCTGCTGCTCAAGCTAGCTCCTCCTGTCCCCCTCCCTCTGTCTCTTCTACCTTGGGTCCAGGATCCTCTGCATAGTTTTGTACCTTACGTGAGAATCCCAAAATAACTTCCTAAATAGTAGATGTGTGGTAGTGATAAAAAAAAAAAAAGACTACTTTTCTTATTTAACTGAGGAGATTCTTTTCCCAATGTTGGTATGGAAGTGATCATATCAATTCCTTTGTCAGTTTGGTTGCTTGGAAGATTCTAAGAAACCAGAAAAACACTTTTAAAAAACATCTTCTAAATGTAAGTCACCTGTTCAAATTCTTATTTTTCAGATTCAAATGTTTTCTAACTAATGTTATACTTCTCTCTATAATCTCTCAACTGTAAGAAAAATGCATTTTTTCTTCTAGTGATAAATACTAAATTTACTGCTTTTCTCAGACACTAACATTGATCATCTCCACACTATCTCCTCAGTCCTTATGAGGTAATCCATTGTGCTATATGGCTAGTTTCCAAGCAAACTTTGCATTGCAAATGTTAGCTCCAAAGTACATTGGGATTCATAAATTGATTACCAGCTAAAATCCATATTTAGAAACTCGGCTGTTAGTACTAGAACTTTAGCTACAGCCTCAAATTTGAACCCAGATAAATGGACCGTGGCCAGCCATGGAGGAGAGAGTCGGTGGGAATGCATGGCTGAAGAAGGGTCCAGGAGAGTGCCTCCCCTGGCCCACAAGGGCAAGGTCAAAGTGTCTCATGGAAGTCATGCCACTTTCACTTTGTTCTCATAATATCTAGATGTGCTGGCTATTCAACGATTTCCCAGAACTGCAACCTCAGTTGTCAGGGAGTACTCCAAAATATATTTACAAAATTCTTGAGAAAAATGTCTTGCACATATACTGTGTGTCCAGCATGGTGCCTGGGCTCTCATCGTGTCTGTGTCACACTAATAAACTAATGACTATCAGTTGATTTGCATTTTAATCTTTTCTGCCTTTTTTTTTTTTTCTTGGTACCAGGGATTGAACTCAGGGACACTCGGCTACTGAGCCACATCCCCAGCCCTATTTTGTATTTTATTTAGAGGCAGGGTCTCACTGAGTTGCTTAGCCTCTCAATTTTGGTAAGGCTGACTTTGAACTCATGATCCTCCCGCCTCAACCTCCAGAGCTGCTGGGTTTTACAGGTGTGTGCCATGGTGCCCCACTCTGCTTTTTAAAATATTTGCCTTTTTAAGAAAATCATTCTATGTAGGATTTTATTGTTAAAGATTACTGATCTTTTGTTTTAATTTTGGGCCATGGATTTGCAAAGCTTTCACTGGGGAGCCCAGGTTGCAAAGGCCCATGACTCAGCTTTATAGGCTCAGTAAAATTTGGATGCCAGTTAGTCAGATTCCCTTATTTTTCAGATGAAAAAGCTCCCAAGAGAAGTTCATTGTTAGGTACAGAGTTGTGCCTTTTCTTTAAAATTTATTTTTTAAAATTAATCAATAAAAACAAAAACATAGGTATTGATGTGATGTTTTGATATGTGTATTCAGGACACAATGTGTACATCAGGTTACACATACCGATTGCCTCAAACACTTATTGTTTCTCTGTGGTGAAAGCCTTCCAAGTCCCTTTCTCCTAGGTTTTGATAAAGTATAGCACATTACTGTTCTCTCTAGCTGCCCTACTGTGCGATAGGACATGGGAACTTCTTACTTATCTAACTGTAACTTAGTATCCCCTGGTCAGCCTGTCCCTATACTTTACCCCTCTCTATCGTCTTAGCCCCTGGTAGCCCCCATTCTACCCTCAAATATTGAGATCAACTATTTTAGATTCCACATGTGAATGAGATCATGAGGTACTTGCTTTTCTTCTCCTGACTTATTTCCTGTTACATTGTGATCTTCAGTTCCATCCATGGAATGGCAAATGACAGGATTTAAATTTTTGCTATGACTGAAGAGTGTTTTTAACTTGCATTGTATGTCAGAACTTTTCACCCAAGTTTTTCTTTGGATTTCATTATATTTAAGATTCTTGTATGATGAGCATGGAGATTGCAGATGATTTATGGGGTTCAAGTGCTCTGCAGCACCTACAGACAGCTTATTCTTTTTTAGTTTCCAACTGCTATTCTTCCACAGGTGTTAGAGACTTCTAGCTCCATCCCAGATGAGATCTCATCCTTTGCTTGAGCATGAATTTGCCCTGTTATTCCTTCATCAAGCCAGGAGGTGTTAGATAAGTTTTTTTCCCTTAAGCCATGATCATTCAATGTGTTCATGGAGTTAGTCTATAAGCAACAACAACAAAGAAAAACCCAAACATGATCCTGCCCACCAGGTGGGTGCATGTGAAACTGCAAGGAGCGCCTCATCTTTCACATTTCTATCAGATGACAGCATCTCAGGAACAAGGTCTCATCGTACAGACAGTAAGGTTGTGAAGTTCCTTCTAGCCAAGATTGGAATCTGGTGATATGCTAATCCACCATTTGAAAATAACCTTTTGCAATATGCCCATTCAAGTTATTTATCTTATTGAGGAAACAAAGGTGGAAAAGACAGATGACTTCATTTTACACTGATGCTTTGGAATAAAGAATATGGGCCGTACAAAACAAGGGAAAATGAAAGCAGGCAAATCTTGGATCAGTCAGGATGGCTACTTTGGAGAATTCAAAACAACGTCTGCCATGATCTTTACAAAATACAAGTAGTCTTCCTTCAGGTGTGTGCGTGGTCACTGTGTGAACTGTCTGCAGGACTGTGGTACCCGGTCACTGGGTATTTGGTGTGCACGTGGTCACTGTGTGAACTGTCAGCAGGACCGGTGTATGTCAGGAAGATAAGCCACGTTTAGAGAGAAGATGTAACAAGGTTAGGGTTCTGAGGTTTTCTGGTCACAATTTCAAATCTGGAGTGAAAAAGTTCCTCTTTGTTTAGTGTTCAAACTGGGAGTTTGTCCTGCAAGAGACAGTCAACTGCTGACTTCACTTGAATGTCCTTGGACAGGGAAGAGCTCAAACCAGCCATGAACAGAAGAGTGCCAGGTTTCCTGGAAACATCACCAAAACCCAACAATTTCTCAGAATTTTCAGAGGCGCCAGAGGAGTGTTTGCATTTCAATGGAAAAAGTTCCAATGCTCTGGAAACTATTCTCGGTTTTACTTTCTCATTGAAAGGCAAAAGCCTCTGCTGTGAATAAAAGACAGAGCATTTGCTATGGCTTTGTTAAGAGTTAAGGAAAGGGAGCTCTGGGAAATTGAAAGTGTCCAATCCTTGGCCACAAAACCAGGACAAAAGGGATCAGGTCATAATGGCAAATAGAAAATAAAAGCACTGTCAGCTTTAATACAAAGGTGCAAAAGTTCTGGAGCCACTTCCACTTGTCTGGTTTGAAAGAAAGACTTTCTAGGTTTAGACAGATGGAGTTGCAACAATATTGCAAAAACATAATGAGTCCCCTCATACCTATGAACTCAATGTAAGTATTTAATCTTTTCATGCACTGCAAATACCTTGTTAAATAGGATGGAGATTACAGTATTCATGAGGGACAATCTCAGAGAAATTGGTAATGCTATTTCCAGTTGAGATCTGTGAGCATTTGAAATAGGTCCGTATAGTAATAGTCAAAAGTAGAAAATCCTCAATATAGTAAGCAAAGTTTTAGGGCTAATTTAGACCTAAATTAAATTTAATTAATTAATTTTGGTACAAGGGATTGAACCCTGGCACTTCACTGTTGAGCTACATCCCAGATCCTTTTTATTTTTTGTTTTGAAAGGAGGTCCTGGTAAATTAACAAGAGTCTTGCCGAGTTGCTTAGGTTGGCCTCCAACTTGTGATCCTCTTGGCCCAGCCTCTCATGTTGCTGTGATTACAGGTGTGTGCCTCCATGCCTGATTAGAACTAAATTTAGATTTAATTCTGTCAGAGTGAGTTTGAAGGCAGCCCTGTCCAAAAGAAACAACGTGATCCACATAGATAATTACAATTTTCTTCTTGCTACATTAAAAAAAGGGAAAAACAGGTAAAATCAATTTTAATGCTCTGTTTTATTTAGTCCAACGCAATATTATCATTTCAATATTTAATCAACATAAAATTAGTTGTGAAACTTTTTTGTTCTATTGTTTGAAATTAGTAAGTATCTTATACTTACGATGTCTCTCCATTTGGATGCTAAATTTTCATTGGAAATACTTGGTTTGTATTCAGATATGAAATTCACAGTTGAAAAAGTTGATTCACAAACATACTTAAAAAATTTCCAACAGTTTTAAATATTACACTAATTAACATTAACTAAAATATCTATTTCACTAGTCCCATTTCAGGTACTTAATAGACACATGTAGCCAAGCAATAATGTGTTGAACAATGTAACTCTAAGCATTTGTTATGCTATAATTTTAGGACTCCAAATATTAGAAGAACAATAGAAGAACTTTCAAAAGTGACTAACGACCCCCTTCTTATGTGAAGATATTTTAAGGGAAATGCACATTTTCATATAAGCTCTGACTTGTCCTTTGCTCTAGGGATCTTTTCCCTATGTAAGATTAAGTGTGTGCATCTTGCTAGAATTCTTCAAAACCCTCAGCAAGCTTAGCCTGTGGGGCACAGTGAGTCACTTAGTTGTAGGGCTTAAGGAGTGGGACAGGAAAATAAGGAGATAAAGCAGGGTCAGGAGGAGCCTTTTTAACCCGTCTCAGAAATGCAAATACTATTTTTCAAGTGCTATGACTTTATCACATAGTTCCTGATTATTAAAATACTTCTTTATTTTATAAATTACTAACATTCTTATTAGATAAACTTGAAAAGATAATAGAAAAAAACCTTAATTTCACCACTCAGCGATAACCACTGGTAACAATAAACATATGTCTTTTTAGTCTTATAAACTTTTTCAAATAATGACTCTTTCTGCAGCTAATCTTATAGTTCATGAGGATGCCCTAGACTTCTGGCTAGTAGGAAGACTTTGTTCAGTAATAAACAGTATCTCAGTCTTTAAGATACTTGCTTTCCATTTTGATTTACATTTTTTTTTCAAAGTTTAAGCCTATTTCAAGACAAGTTTAAATCATTTCCTTTGGCTGAGCAAGACTTTAGTTCAACGCTCAGTTTCTCAGATTTATGTTTCTTTCCTTCTCCTTTTCAAGATGGCAGCTGGGTCTACGTAGAAAGTTATGCACCCTCCTAGCAGCAAGCCTAACCTCAGGACGGAGGGAATCAGTGGATTAATCCATTTGATGGATTAATAATTTGGGCTACTGGGAGAAGGTGGAAACTGTTGACAGGTGGGCATGGTTGAAGCTTGTTCCTCAGGCCCAAAGCAATGGAGCCAGTTGACTATAGACTGAAACCTCTGAAACCATAAACCCAGAATAAATTTTTCCTCCTTTAGTTGTTTGTGTTAGGTATTTTGGCCACAGCAAATAAATAAAAAGATGACTAACACACACACATACACACACACACACACACACACACATACACACCTCAAACCTCACAAGACAAAAAACAAATCAAAACAAAAATAAATGACTAGTTTCACTTAAGAGCATCCTTGATAATGCCATCAAAATTATTCTTGGAGGCAGGAGGTTTTCAAGTTCAAAACCAGATTCAGCAATTTAGTGAGGCCCTAAGCAATTTAGTGAAACCCTGTCTCAAAATTAAAAAAAAAATCTATCTATATATATATATATATATGGAGAGAGAGAGAGAGAGAGGGGCTGGGATGTGGCTAAGTGTTAAAATACCTCTGGGTTCAATCCCAGTACTGCCCTCCCCCCAAATTTTTAATCATACTACATCTTAACTTTTAATTGCAAATCTATTTTTATGATCTATGTGATCAACTGGGAAGTAATAAAATGCTTCTGATTCATGTTGAAACATGATGGTCATCTTAGGAAAAGCACTTATGCACTTATGCACTTACTTGAGTTGTGAGCTGAACTACTAGTCTTTATCATGGAACACTTTTAAAAAAGTATCATTTCTAATGTTTTTTTTCTTTTCTTTTCTCCTCCTCCTCCTCCTCCAGTTTGTGCTTGTTAATTATACAGAATAATTCTTTCATTTGGGTGTATGTGTACACATATTTACTTTGATCATTTCTGCCCTCCCATTATCTTTCTTTCCTGCTTCTCTCAATCCCCTTTCTCCTCTCTATAGTCTTATGTCATTTTACTCCCCTAAGACCCCATAAATTCTACATATGAGAGAAGGCATACCATACTTGTCTTTCTGAGTCTGGCTTGTTTCATTGAACATGATTACCCCCAGGCCCACCCATTTTCCTACAAATAGCATGATTTTGTTCTTTTAAATGGCTGAATAATATGCCGCTGTGTGTATATACCACATTTTCTTTATTCATTCATCATTTGAGTGATGTAGCTAGATCATATGGTAGTTCTATTTTTAATTTTGTGAGGAAACTTCGTACTGATTTCCGTAACGGTTGTACTAATTTGCATCCTTACCAATATCTGCAAGTATTCCTTTTCCACTACATTCTTGCCAACATTTATTGTTTCTTGTGTTCTTTTTTCCAGTTGAACAGAGAATTTATTTATTTATTTAAAAAAATTTGTTCTAATTTGTTAAACAAGACAGTAGAATGCATTCTGATACATTGTACACAAATGGAGCATAACTTCTCATTCCTCTGGCTGTATATGGTGTCCAGTCATACCAGTAGTGTAATTATACATGTAATAGGGTAATAATGTCTGTCTTATTCTACTGCTCTTCCCATCTCCACCTCCCCACCCATCCCCTCACTCCCCTCTGCACAATCCAAAGTTCCTTCATTCTTTCCTACCCCTGTTCCCCACTATGAATCAACATCCACTTATCAGAAAAAACTTTGAGCCTTTGGGTTTTTGGGATTGACTTATTTCACTTAGCATGATGTTCTCTAGTTCTATCCATTTACCTACAAATGCCATAATTTCATTCTTCTGTAAGGCTGAGTAATATTCCATTGTGAATATATACTACATTTTCTTCATCCATTCATCTGTTGAAGGGCATTTAGGTTGGTTCCATAGTTTAGCTATTGTGAATTGAGTTGCTATAAACATTGATGAGGCTGCGTCACTATAGTATGCTGATTTTAAGTCCTTTGGGTATAAACCAAGGAGTGGGGTAGCTGGTTTAGTCAAATGGTGGTTCCATTTCAAGTTTACCGTGGAATCTCCATACTGCTTTCCATAGTGGTTGCACCAATTTGTAGTCCACTAGCAATGTATGAGTGTTCTTCTTTCCCCACATCTTCGCCAACACTTATTATTGTTTGTATTCTTGATAATTGCCATTCTGACTGGAGTGAGATATCTTAGAGTAGTTTTGATTTGCATTTCTCTTATTGCTAGAAATGATGAACATTTTTTCATGTTTATTGATCAATTATATTTCTTCTTCTGTGAAGTATCTGTTCAGTTCCTTAGCCCATTTACTGATTGGGCTTTTTTTTTTGGTGTAAAGTTTTTTGAGTTCTTATATATCCTTGAGATTAGTGCCCTATCTGAGGTGCATGTGGTAAAAGTTTTTCTCCCAATCTGTAGGCTCCCTTTTCATGTTATTGATTGTTTTTTTTGCTGAGAAGAAGCTTTTTAGTTTGAATCCATTCCATTTATTGATTCTTAATTTTCCTTCTTGCACTTTAGGGGTCTTGTTAAGGAAGTCAGATCCTAAGCCGACATGATGAAGATTTGGGCCTATTTTTTCTTTTGTTAGGTGCAGGGTCTCTGTTCTAATGCCTAAAGTCTTTGATCTACTTTGAGTTGATGTTTATGCAGGGTGAGAGATAAAGGTTTAATTTCATTTTTCTACATACAGATTTCCAATTTTCCAAGCACCATTTTTAAAAGAGACTATCTTTTCTCCCATGTATGTTTTTGGCAGCTTTGTCTAGTATGAACTAACTTTATTTATGTGAGTTTGTCTCTGTATCTGAGGATTTATTTATACTAGGGAGGAGAAGCATTCTGAAATTTTTTAAACAAGGATATATATTTACAAGGAATAAACACATGCATGGATTTTCAAGCTGTGAATCCATTCATTGCATTGGCATATACTAGCCACAGGAATTTGAATGTATCCATTTTATTCTGACTGGGTGAGATGGGAACTCGTGCAGGTAGGGTAATGCGCTAACATGGCGAGAAAGTGGAAGGGCCAATGGGCATGTGTAGGAAGGTCTCATTCTAGGAGCACTTGCCCTTGCAGGAACCATTCAGTACCAAGAGAACTTTAATTCCTGTGAAAGACCTGATCACCTCTTAAGTGTCCTTCCACCTCTTAACACCATTACATGGTGAATCTCATTTCAACATGAGTTTTGGAGAGGACAAACCATGTTCAAATTATAGCAGTGAGTGCCAATAGATATGATCCACATAAATAAATGAATATCCATCAATATTTAAAATACTGGAAATTACTGGGGTCCTCAATAATTTGTAAGAGTTGTGAAGGAGTTCAGAGATCACAAAGTAATAGAACAACAGCTTCTTTATATTCTGAGTTTTTGTTACATGTAGAAGCAATTCTACTATTTGGTTACCAATCTGATTTCTCATATGCCAAGGTCATAGATGGGAACTAAGGGGTATTTTTTTTTGTAAACTCCATTTCTGTACTGGTAAAGAAGAGCTTTCAAAACGACAACAAAAATTCCATTTTTGTACCCCAAAACAGAATATCATCTTTATATTTCACCTTCTCTTTGTGTTTCTTCTTTTCCTTTAGAACAGGCCTAATCCCAGGTGCCTGCTCCCATTCCACCCAGGCAGATGATGCCTCAGGCTGCCTACAGACAGGTCAAGTGTACAGGAATGCAAGAACCCCACCAAGTTTCAAAAACACTATCGCAGCACAGACACATAATTTAAAACAAACTTACAATATTTAGGAATTGAAATCTTACTGTTCGTTCTCATTTATGATTTGCTTTATCCCACTCACCATGGTCACTTTCTTATGTCATGAAATATTCCTCACAAGTGTGATTTGTAGAGTTTGCGTAGTAGTTTAGTATAAGATACAGGCCAATTCATTTGTTGTCTCCTGCCATCAGCAAGGTTTAGGCAGGGGAATGATATTTATGTTTCAAGAAAATAACTATAATGATAATACAGAGAGACCCAGGGCAGCTGTTGAAAAATCTACTGAGGAGCGCTGGCCTGAGATCTAAAGGTGACTTTGGGATTGTGTAGGGGTGGGAGACAGTAGAAGGTCAAGATGGGCAACTGAATGGGAGGGATGAGAGGTGTCTGACCTATCACAAGACATGGTAGCATAGAGATTGAGGGATTTTTGGCAAATCTGGGTAGCAGTGTTCAGTGGGAAGCAGGGCATTTTCATTTTAAAATAATATAACTGTTAATAACTGTTTACCATAAAGTGTATGTAGAGCTTTTAGGTAAAGGCATACATTTGCATTTTTACATGGATTCTTTCCACAAAGGATTTGAAGACAACTATAGTCACAAGCATTACTAAACTAAAAATAATAATGATAATAATATAACAATAATATTAATAATTGTAGTAGGTAAGCAAATTGTCACCTTAGTTTGATCCTGAATTTTAAAATCTTATAGCTTTCATCAAGGAAAATAAAAAGTATATCATAAGAGACTGGATTTTTCTTTTGTCATTTTTAATGCAAAGATGTTTATAGTTATTTTGGGATTCTAGTGACCAAAATTGATAATTTTAAGTTTTTATTTTTAAGATTGAATTAAAAATTGTTTTGGTACTGAGGGTTAAACCCAGGAAGGCTTTATCACTGAGCTATATCCTCAACCCTTTTTATTTTTTATTCTGAGACAGGATCTCCCTGAGTTGTCAAGGTTGGCCTTGAACCTGTGATCTTCCTGCTTCAGCCTTCCGAATAGCTGGAATTATAGATATGTACCACTGTTCTGGTCAATCTTTTTTTTTTTCTTTTTAAAAATTTTGTTCTAATTGGTTAAACAAGACAGTAGAATGCATTTTGACCCATTGTACACAAATGGAGCATAACTTCTCATTCCTCTGGCTGTACATGGTGTCCAGTCATACCAGTAGTGTAATTATATGTGTAATAGGGTAATAATGTCTGTCTTATTCTACTGCTCTTCCCATCTCCACCACCCTACCCTTCCCCTCACTCCCCCCTGCACAATTCAAACTTCCTTCATTCTTTCCTACCCCTGTTCCCCACTATGAATCAACATCCACTTATCAGAAAAAACTTTGAGCCTTTGGATTTTGGGGATTGACTTATTTCACTTAGCATGATGTTCTCTAGTTCCATCCATTTACCTACAAATGCCATAATTTCATTCTTCTGTAAGGCTAATATTCCATTGTGAATATGTACCACATTTTCTTTATCCATTCATCTATTGAATGGCATCTAGGTTGGTTACACAGTCTATTGTGAATTGAGCTGCTGTAACATTGATGCAGCTGTGTCACTGTAGTATGCTGATTTTAAGTCCTTTGGGTATAAACCAAGGAGGGGGATAGCTGGTTTGGTCAAATGGTGGCTCCATTCCAAGTTTTCTGAGGAATCTCCATACTGCTTTCCATAGTGGTTACACCAATTTGCAGTCCCACCAGCAATGTATGAGTGTACCTCTTTCCCCACATCCTTGCCAACACTTATTATTGGTTGTATTCTTAAAAATTGCTATTCTGACTGGAGTGAGATGAAATCTGAGAGTAGTTTTGATTTTCATTTTTCTAATTGCTGGAGATGATGAACATTTTTCATGTTTGTTGATTGATCACATTTCTTCTTCTCTGAAGTGTGTTAAAACTGACTTTAATTTGAAAATCTTTATTTGTCAGAAAAATGACCTTAAATTTGAGATATTTAAGAATGTGTTTTTAACTTTTAGGAGTATCAATATCTTACATGTAGTCGAAATGAAGATCATTGGTTGAGGTCTTTAGTTTACCATAAAAAAACCAGTTTTTCAAATAGTCAACTTCTGAATTGTTCATTCATTCTGGATTAGTCCATTTTCTCTTACTAATAATAACACCACAGACTGTTAAAGTTTAATAAAAGGGGTTTATTTAGGCTGTGGTTCTGGGGATCCAAAGCCATGGGGCCACAATTGGTGGTAATCTTCTCTTTGGCAGAGTCTCTAGGTGGTGGAGGGCATTGTATAGCATGAGACAGAGACTGTGCACATATGTGTGTCTCTTCTAGACTCTCCCCTTTATTAGAAAGCCACGAGGGTTCAATCATGGGGCTGCACCCTAAAACCTTGTCTAATCCTCATTATTTCCCAAAGACTCCACCTCCAAACACCATAGTTAGATTATGTTTCTGCCTTCTTAATACTTCACAATGGGGATTAGATTTCAACACATGAAAACTTGAGGAACATGTCAAGCCATATCCAAACTACAGCACATGCATTCATGCTTAAATGTTCCATGATTTGATTCCTAAATCACACATCAGATGAAACAGAGTACTATCAGATTAAACAATTACTATCTAAGTGAAAATATACTCCTTTCATTCATTTATTCATTTAAGTCACTCATTTATCCATGTCATTGTTACCACTATGATTTTTCAAAAAACTGTTTTGTACATCTGAAAGGGATTTGAGGATAGCTAAATTTCTTTTTATGATATTTTTATAGGAGAAAACTGAAATCTAGTGGGGGAACTAACTTGCCCCAAATTGAACACATTAAATGTGACCAGGTCTCTCAATGTCCAGTCTAGAGCTTTCTCTAATTCACTGCAATCCTTCCCACTTTCCCTCTCTCCAATTTATTCTACAAACAACTGCCAAAGAAATCATCCTGGGGCACCACTTTGAACACATTTCTTTCCTATTATAAATTTCCCAGGGCTTCCCTACAGACCACTAAATAAAACATCATCTCCTAAACCCAGCAGTAATTCTCTCATCTACTCCTTCACCTACCCTTTCTCTCCCTTAAATCCTACTCACATTCCAGCCAGTCTGGAAAATGATCAAAACCAAAACTACTGTACACTTTCTTTAAGACACACCATTGCCTATATTGTTTTTTCTCTGCTGTTGATCTTCTCTTGCTATTCTTCTACCATAGTAGCAACTCAATTCAAACTTTAAAATGTAACTTGAATACCATTTCTTTATGCTGCTCTTGAATTTCTCCATGCATAAATGTAGTTCTCATTTGCTTAAATTGATTTAAAATTAAATTAAAACTTTCTTTCATGTTTTTGTATGTCATTTATCACAGTCTGAGTTGTTCATTTGTATTTCACTTTCTAAATTGTATGATCTTTGGTACAGGATCTTTTTTCACATGCTCATCTCGTATACAGTTTGTATGTAACAAGGAGGAGTCAAATAAATCTTTTAAAATTAAATTAAATAATGAAAAAATATTAAAAATCAACACAAAACTATAATAATGTATATTATACTTGAGAGTTTAGTATCTTTATTTTCTGGGCTTGTGCCACAAAATTATTCAGAAAAAAACCAAACCCCAGATCTTTCACTTTTGGAAATATCTTAAAATCAATTTTCACTTACAATTTTAAGGAAAATGAAAAAGCTTTCAAATATTCCTCTGAAAGGTAAAAGAGAATCAGTTACCTCTTAGAGGATGATATTGGTATTGTCTGACTTTTAGGTACATGGATAGACTGGATGTCTTGTATCTCCTCTGTCAGCTTCTCTGACTTCCTATATATATTCAGCCAAGTATATGTTCAGCTCCATGACCAAGGAAACTTGCACTTCATGTTTATGCAAACAAAGTTGGAGGCATTGAGAGATAGGTGTAGTTTTGATTTTGTCCTTGCTTGCCTCCACTGCTTGTCTATTGTGTTAGCTTTCCATTGCTATGACAAAATGTTGGAGGGAATCAGCTGAAAAGGAAAAAAGGTTTATTTATGGCTCATGCTTCCAGTCCATGTTTGCATGGCCCTGTTGTTTTGGGGCCTGTGGTAAGACAGAACATTAGGGTGGGAAGTAGGTGGTAGAGCAAAGCTACTAACCTCATGGTGTCCAGGAAGCAAAGAAAAAGAAAGAAGGGGACGAGGGTCCCAATATCTCCTTTAAGAGCATGCCTAACTTTCTTCCACTCAGCCCCACCTCCAAAAAGTTTCATCACCTCCCAATAGCACCACAGGCTGGTGACAGCTTTTCACATATGAGCCTTTGGGGGCCATTTAGAGTCAAATCATTATATCTGTGCTTCCCAATTTACTACCTACCCTGCTTACCTCAGGATCACACTGGACAGGAAACACCAGCCACATAAGGACTGTTTAGCCAGCTCTTACAATTATATAAGTTTGAATCCCTATAGCAAATCCCTTATTGCATATCAATCTTAATGCTCTATTCCTTGATCAAACTTTAACTGATACCCAGATTTGGTTCTGTAGGGACAGAAGCAAAACCTTGAGGATGTGTTCTCTGAATGGATTCAGGTTGTCTCTGGAATTTTTTAAACTGATTCATTTTAAAAACATTAGTGACATGGTCTGTAGTGATGAGGGTGACACTGGCAGTTCACCACATTAAATAGTCAGTGTTTAATTTCCTTCTATATTTAAGTGCCCATAGAAGGTGTGGATTTACATAATTAAGCAGATGCTGTGATTTTAGTGGAAATAAGGAGTACCAAGGCTTTGGTTGGTAACTTTTAAGTATGCTGAAGAACTTGAAGAAAGAAAGTAATTATTTCGCCATTTTAAATTCCTTATTCAAGATCTACATAAGGGACTGAAGGTCTCTGAAAGTGCCACCCACCCTTTCACCCACTCTAACCAAACCAGACCAAAGCAAACCAAACCAAAGCAATGCACCAAACAAAAGTTAATATACTGTAACTACAGGGCCAAGATTAAAAAAATAAATAATCTAAGCCAAAGTATAATCTTGTAGGTGAGTGAGTTACAAAATAAAATAAATCCCCCAAATCCATGGGATTGCTTATGTGAAATCAAGAAATTGGATGGGGAAATATGGGCATAGTCACATGAAGCTGGTGATCTTAAATACTTGAACTCTGCTGAGACTCTTACTTGTAGAGGTAGATTTTTATCCCATTGGAGGAGATTTTTTTTTTTTTCCTATTGATGTCTCTAGACCTCAGGCAACATGTGTGGAAATGGATGCAGGGTATGAGATTGGGGTGGAAGGAACATAAGTTATGTCAGGGTGACAATGCTCAACAGTGGAGGACCAGGAGTGAGGTCCCCACCCCTTCCATAGAGGAGTGAATCTATGGCATTGGTCTGCCATCAAGTGGCCAGCAGAAGCTGCTGGGGAATCAGAATGATGTCATGGGAGCCAGGGTCAGGTTGGGGTGGGTTGAGACAGTGCCTTCAACTGTTGGCAGGGTTGGCACTCAGTCGAGACCCTGCCTACATCTGTCTTTGTGAGCAGAAGTCCCCATTTCTGAGGCTACGTACAACCTCCATTTCTGTCACTACAGCCACTTTGTTCATAAGCCCATTGAGATGGCAGCCGGACCAACCAGCATCTCCAGCCCTTTTATGACTTTCTCCTTCACTCGCATGACTTCTGATTCTCAGAAGGTCATTTGTATCATGGAATTTGGAGGCTTATGGGAGGCCAAAGACTGACACAGGTACCAGTGTGTCCCGGGGCTGTGGCTCAGCCAACGAGGTTCTGGGTTGTCATTTCTCTCACTCTCTTTATGCATCACTCTCCTCCCCAACTTCCTGCCCCATCTGGCATCAGACTCACAAGCACCAGTCATTCATCATCTCTTTAAGAGTTTCATAGAATTGCATAAAGTTGAATCTCTCTTAAAAACTCCTCATTCCATTCCATTTTTATTGTTTCTTTCTTTCTTATCAAATTCTAATTGATACAGTTCAGGGGAGGGGGTACATCCTAGGGAGCAAGTGTGAAGGATAAGAAGAGAGACTCAGGAAAGAAGAGAGAACAGATGTAAGGATTAATTATCTAGCTGACTACCATTAAGAATGCTTGAAACTGGGCACGGTGGTGCA
>JAJEJO010000800.1:697610-783790 GCA_020662805.1 Glaucomys volans | reverse complement strand
AAAAAAAAAAAAAAAAAAAAAAAGAATGCTTGACTGAGAGCACCTAAATATTTGAGCATCTCAGGAAAGTGAAGAATTTATCTTCCAGCTGTGCTTTCTTTGACTAGAAGTTCACCTAGTGGGGGCTGTTAATGACACCAAAAGGTGATAATAGGAAAGCCTTGAGGAAAGACACAGAGACAAGAGGTGGCTGTATAAGGTAGGTGTTGTCACCTGAGCCTGCAGGAATATAGCTGGGGCCCATGAAAAGCTGATTGCAGCATTGCAGCTGAAATAGGAGGCAGGTAAAGGTGGGAAGATCTGAGTTTGTACTTGTGACATTTCTGATACTGTCTACCCTTTGTACCACCCAGACCCACTTCTGACCTCTTTTATTTTCAATGTGAGTCTCCATTTCGCTGAAAAAAAAATAGTCTCACTTCCTTCCCAAGAGGGAAGTCCAATCACAGCATCTCCATTAAAAATCAAAATTTCTGAAAGTGTAAGATCAGAAATTTCCAAGATTATAATAGATATGCATCACTTTCCTCCTCCATCATTGTTACAGATCTCTTCGACTTCAGCCAACACTTTTGCTGATCTCGATTACTTGTCTGGTGTTACGGCATAGATTGTCATCTTTCAAGGTTTTGAGACAAGTTAGTTCCTTTATGCTTTTGAGACTGGTGTTGCAGCAATTGTTCATGTACTGTTTTCACTAGGTGTTAAAGCTCCAAGAGATATCCAAGGAATCCATTAGGTTTTAGTCTTCCTCTTCCCTGGCCTATAGGGTGGTAGTATCTTTAATTCCTAATGGTGATCATAGTCAAATCTCCTTGTCAGTTGTATTGTACTCAGGGTTCTCCCAGAGGAATTAGTTAATTCAGTCATGGAGGTTGAGAAGTCCTACTGTCTGCAAGCTGAATATCCTGGAAATCTGGTGGCATAGTTCTAGACTGAGACCCAAAGTCTGAGAACCAGGAGAACAAATGGTATAAGTTCTAGTCCAAGTCTGAAGGCCTGAGAACAGAGGGCTAAAGATATGAGTTGCAGTCTGAGGACGGAAGACTGATATCCCAGCTCAAGCAGTGATTCAGAGAAAGAACTCTCTCTCTTCCTCTGCTTTCTTTCTTCTCCAGTCCCTCAGTGTCTTGGGTAAGCCCACCAACACAGGGGAGGGCAATTTGCTGCACTTAGGCTGCTGATTTAAAATCTAATGTCTTCTGAAAAGACCCTAAGAGACACACAGAAATAATGTTTAACTAGCTGTCTGAACAAGTTCACATGTAAAATGAACCAACACACCAATATAGTAACTTCTTTCTTTGCCTTTTTTCCTCCACTGGCATAAGGAGTTCAAAGTGTCTACTAACTTACTGCAACTTTCAAGCATCTTCTGGATAAAAATTTCTCCTCCAGGAACCATAAAATATAACCCTCAAATACCTCAATTACCAGGAAAGGGGAGGCACAATTTCTATGTCACTCAATGTGATTAATGGAGAGAAGGAAGAATCTTTCTTATACCCAGAGACTCATGTTGTAGATAACAGAGATACAGCACTGCCATTCAGTTTATATACTATATTCTGAAAAAGAGTGCCTCAATCCATAAAGATGTTGTTTTTGGGTTGATGTCTTAGCTAAGTCTCTAACAGGGCTTTGCATTCTTGGTGAACTTCTGATTGACTTCATGATCAACCCAGTGAATTCCATGATTGTGCTCACATTGTCATACCTCATTTGACCTAAAAATGAGTCCCTTTAGGGATGCCATGTTGAATGTGGGATGCATGTTGGTAGATCCGCCTTTTTGAGTGTTTTAAGTAGTGATGCTAATGATGGCATCAAAGAGAAACTGTATTTGGAATTTTTCCAGTAGGAAAAATTGCTGCTCCCTCTAGGGTGGTGGAGATCCAATGCAATCAAGTGATACCAGATAAATGTCTGGTCTCTGCTGCAAGCAAGCAAGCAGAGCAATCAGTTTAGTGATAGCTAAATCTGTATATTAGTTAGTTTTTGTTACTATAATAAAACACCTGAAGCAATTAATTTATAAATAGAAAGGGTTCATGTTGGCTCATGGCTCTGGAGGTTCCAGTCCAATATTGAGTGGCCCCATTTCTTTGGGCTTCTGGTGAGGACAACACATCATGGTAGGAGAGCATGATAGAGCAAACTGCTTACTTCATGAACCAGTAAGTAGGAAAAAAGCTGAGAGGCCCTTCCAGGCCACACCCCAGTGAACCAATAGTTATTGGTTAGTTATTGGAAGAGTCCTCTCTAGGACTCTTCTCTCAAAGATTCCACAACCTCCCTATAGCACCACCCTGGGGACCAAGCTTTTAACACATGGACCTTTATGGGACACTCATCCAAACCCTAACAGTCTATAAGAGAAAGTCACCCTGTTTGACCTGTGCATTGCCTCCACCCCTGCTGTTATGGTCACTCTGATCATGGGTCCATTGCACCAGCATTGGGGAGGCAGAACTGAGGAACAAACTGGAGCCACATTGTTCATGTAGTTGTTGAGAGCTTCCCTTAGGATGGGTGCTCTTGAGACACAAAGATCTGTTTTATTATAGTTTACTCACATACTTCCTCAAGAGGTCTTTTCTTTAGTCTTTCAACCTCAGTTCCCTATAGGCATTTTCTTAAACAAAATTGGTTATTGCCCAAGGACCCTTACATATTCACTTCTCCTTCCATGAAGTAGACAATCAAATGCATTTTCCTGCTACTTTGGTGTCTGGTAGAAATTCCCTGTATTACTTTTCTTTGGAGCTACTTCTGAGGGGATATAATGGGGCTACATGCTTTTGCTTAAAACCAACATGTCACATTAATTCATCTGTGAAACATACATATTTTATTTTGCCCTTCCGTTATTCATAGGGAACCCCTCTTCAAACCAGGTAGTATAGTTGATGGAGAGGCACTTATGTAATAGAGGGAGGTGACATGCGAATATGGGCCACTTATAACTCACCTGTTCATGTGACTTATACTTTCTGGAAAAGCCAGGTCTGGTTCTAAACATATTTTAGTTGAATAAAATGGATCACTGCTGTGCATATCTGATCTTAGGATTTGGAGGTAAGACTCACTTTTTAATGGGTAGTTATAGTTATAGAGGCACAAAGTATCCTCTGACCAGGTAAAATGTTTATTAGATACCAATAAATATTTTTCAAGTAGAGATGGGCCCTATACTTCAGAAGCTATGACTTTGCTCTAGAACTCAAGAAATGTGTGCTCTTCCGCTGGGATTGTCAGACATTCTACACAGCATCCTCAGACATATCCCACATGCTGGGCAATATAGTTTGCATGAACGCTCCCTGCCCCAAAGGCCCTGAGTTAAGGGCCCAGTTACCAGGCTGTGAAGCTTTTGGGAAGTGGTGGGACCTTTATTAGAGGTATAGCTTAGTGGGAGTAAGTTAGGTCATTGGGGATATGCCCTTGAAGGAGTTATTGGGACACCAGCCCCTTCCTCTCTTTCTTTTGCTTCCCAGTGGCAATGAGGTGGTAAGCAGCTTGTTCTACTGTGCCCTCCTACCTTATTCTGTCTCTGTGCAAAGGGATGTGTCGATCAATTGTGGACATAAAACTCCAAAAATGTGAGCCAAAATAAACTTTTCCTTTTTAAAAAATTTTTATTTGTTCTTTTTTAGTTATACATGAACATTTCCTTTTTAGAAGTTGATTATCTTAGGTATTTCATCAGTGATGGAAAGCTGACTAATGGCCTTAATTTGAACTTGATACAGAACACTCTTTGAGTTCCAAATGACCTAGCAGCCTTTTGAATTAACATAGGTTAGACCAGTACTCCTAAGTGCAGTACTTGTTGCCTACATAATCCAAAGAGGCTCTCCAAGAACTGAGTCTCTTTCTTTGTTGTAGGAGATATGAGGAACAGCAATTTATCATTTACGATAATGTCTCGAATCTTCCATATCATTTAGTTTTTGCGTTACTCTGACCAAAATACCTGGCAAGAACAACTTAGAGCAGGGGAAGTTTATTTGAGGCTCCTGGTTTCAGAGGTCTCAGTTGGTAGATGGCTGACTGCATTGCTGTGGACTCAAGATGAGGCAGAACATCATGGTTGGAGGGCCTCACAAAGGGAAGCTGCTCCCCTTATGGCAGCAAAGAAACAGAGAGAGAGGGAAGGGAAGAGGGATTATGTCACAGTCTTCCAAGGCATGCTCCCAGTGATCCATCTCTTCCAGTCATGCCCCATCTGCCTACAGTTACCACCAAGTTCATTCAAACTAGGAGGAACTGACTAGGTTATAGCTTTCAAAACCCACTCATTTTGTCTTTAAATATTCCTGAATTAACAGGAGCTTTTTGAGAACATCTTATATCCAAACCATAAATTACTCCACTCCCAAACCTTCACTGATGTGGCATATTCCTAAATTTTCATGGGATTCACCTCTCACTCTGCTGCCACACATGTGTCTTCCTAGGCTAGCTGGGGAATTTGCCATTTCCTTTTCTCCAAGGCAGATTAACATGATGTTATCAATGTAGTGAGCCAAGGTGATGACTTTCAGAATGTCAAAATAATCAAGGTCCCCATGGACCATATTACAACAAAGAGTAGCAGAATTTGCATAGCCCTGGAGCAAGAGAGTGAATATTCTCTCTCGGCTGTGTGAAGGTGATCTGTTTGATCTTTCCTATAGAAGGAGAAGAATGCTTTCACCAGATCAAAATCCATAAACCAGATGTCAGAGGCTGTGTTGATTTGCTGTTCAAGGACACCATGTCTGTCACTTGGTGCAGATCGCAGTGGCCCTTGAATAGGGGTATGATGAGGAGCCCTTACATTATTGAAGTCATTGAAGACTAATCCAAAGCTACTCTGTGCAGTGTGGTATTGCTTCTTATTTAGCATTGGGTTGGAGGTAGAAGCAGTTTTAGGGGATTATACTTGTTTTGTCCTATCTGAATGACCCTGACACCACAATTAACAGGACCAATGTGATGACTCTGACACTTCTCAGATTATCTCTCCCAATTATAAACCCAAACATAGAGGAAAACATCACAGAGTAAGCCTGTGGATTCTCTGGACTCTCTGAGAAACAGGTATGGATTTTAAAGTATCTCCAGGTTTCCACCAGCCTTCGCCCCAACTGGAGGATCAAGATGGCATTTGGGGTGCTCAGGTATGAATGGCAATTCAGATTGAGTATTTGCACATTGTACAATTGCCTTAACAAATAGTGCCAAACCTCTTTTTGAGAAGACTGGGGAAATACCACATATTCCTGGAGTAGTTGTGTAGGGTTATGGCGAATCCCTGCCCGCAGAGAGACGCGACACGTAGGCTGGTCAGAAGCTTTATTCACACGATGGCCATCTCCTTGCAGGATCTTCCCTCTTCTCCCTCCCCCCAGGGAAGTAGTGTGGTATATATGTGCAGGAGCAACCAATCAGGGAGCTGTCCACGAGGTTAGCTCGTGGACTGCAAGCTGCACGGAGCCCAGGCACTCAGTGATCACGCACTGAGCATGCAGAAGTCTTGGCCAATGGGGAAGACTTCCGCATTAGGATGGGGCCCCGGGCACCCTGACAGGCCAGCGTGGCAGGCGAGACGTGAGGAGGGGGTCTGGGCCGGCCCACCTCCTCACGTGGCCTCCGGCCGGCCTGACACGGACATCCGGTGGGCAAACCCACCCACCCTCCGGAAGGTGGGGGGGGGGGCGGGAGCTGTCCACGTCAGCATGGCTCGTTGTGGCTGTGCAGCAGCTGTCCAGCCGCTATGCCGCCACCTCTTCGGGCCGGAGGCACCTCCATGGGAGGGGCTGGGTGCGCGCCTTCGTTCTGGGCGCCAGGGTCTGCCCGGAGGCACCTCCATGGGAGGGGCTGGGCGCGCGCCTTCGTTCTGGGGCGCGGGGGTCGCCAGCCACCCCGATCGCGCCTCCCGCCCCGGCCAGTGGGCACCCCAACATAGGGTCCTTGCTTAAGGAGATGTGATCTTCTCTTCAACTAACCAAGGGACTCTCTCTTGTGAACCCACCTAAGTCAGGGACACTGTTGCATGAGCATCCATGATCTCCCACTGATGCAAATGATGTCACCATCTACTCTCTTCCACAAATTAAGTAATGTCTTGGTCAGCAGGTCAGTTATCTCACTCTGAGATATAAATGATCTGTTAGCTATTGTTACAGATTGTTGCAGGTTAAGTCCTCACATAAGGTCAACTCCAGCCTTTCTACCTTGCCACAGAAAGCCAAGTGCACATCTGGCCTTACTATTTTAGAATTCCATCATTTCTAGTAATATTATAGAACCCTGTTCTAGCTTCTCTAACTATAAATTCTTCCCTCTGGAAAAAAATCCACTGAGCCAGAACACGATGGTGTCCATTCATCAGTGCATTCCACAATACCTTACAGAGAAGTGTTCTGTGGCCCATTCTGGTTATTGTAGAGTGAGAGGGTCTGGGTTTTATGTTGCAAGTCTTAATATCTGCACATCCTGAGACTTCTGACTCCTTCCTCAGTACTAGGCCAAAAAGCTTTGGCATCTCTTCTTCATTTTCTATTAGGTCGTCAACATATCCAAGATTTAAGGAAATACCCTCAATAATTATCAGGATTAACTCCAGTAGTCCTTGCCAGATGTGAGTCCCAAGCTTGTGTAAGTAGCACCAGGTCAACAAATCATGTCCTATTCCACCTCATATTCATCTCATTTCTCCTTATTCAACACCCTCAAAATTTTCTTTTTCATGCATATCCTATTTCCTGCAGATACATATTGATGATGTCTTATAATGCATTTGACTTGTAAGTTATTTTATTTCAGAATTTCCTTCTTTGGGCTGTTTTGATATTGGTTATCAGCCTGTTTCAAAATTTTGAGGAAAGCAAACATTGTTTTATGAATTACCTGACTCAGGTATGTTTTTTGTGGTCTCCATGAAAGGTGACATTGCTCTTCTCTGGCAAGGGGAATAGGGCCATTTTTTCCAGGCTGCATATTCAAGATTATCAGACTTTCATCCTAAGTACACCTTCCCAGGTATTATTGTCCTATTTTCTTTTGATTATGGCCTTGACCTGGCATGGAGGAGCTATTGAGGCTATTCATTTTACTCCGCCAGACTTATAGTTTGAGCCTGGGTCTGATTTTCCTGCACAATTTCCCTGCTGTTTCAGGACTTGAGAGTTACTTGAAAGCTGTAGAAAGGCTCTCTGGCTTTGACATTGTACCTTGAATTGGAAGTAGGCCACTCTGGTCTGGGAAATGCAGCCTACAAGTGTCCTTTGATGCAGGGCAAGGAAGGGTAAGAAATGAATCTGAGAGCCAACTAGCTGGGACAGACACAGCAGGCACGGCAGTACTGGGAAAGGGTACAGGAGTGACTTCTGAGAATCTGTCCTGGCTGCTGCCAAGACAGCCTCATGCTGTGGGTGATGCCTTTGTGGTTCACTGTGCACAGAGGCCACTGACAATCTAACAGGTGCTCATGACCAAGGGAGCATTTGAGCCTGCTTTCTGCAGTCTGTGTTCCTTTTCTCCCAACACTACCTTGTGTACTAGGGAAGGTTCACTTATGAGAGTTGATGGGAAGGGGGGAAAAACACAGAAATATGCAGGTTCAGCAATTATGTTTGCTAAGTGGTGGGTAGAAATATAATTGGAAAGCTATAGATTTCATAAAAATCACTTCCATTAGTAGAGGTTTATGGGTTTGGCTAATGCCATGAGTCCCAAGTCCTGGTTATGTTGAGCCTTATTAAGCTTTATGGGGAGGGGTGTATTGAGATTTAGCACCTTACAGGGGCAAAGAGCTTGGCAGAATCACTGCAGGCAAGAATAGCCTAGAAGGCTGCAGAAAACATGACTGATAACTGTTCTGTGAACTTGATATCAGAAATGGATATGGCTACCAGGAGGTCAGCAAGACATGGCTTTGAATCTAGGTGAAACACTGACCAACAGTGTGAATTAGGAAAGTTGTCCTTAAGTCCTTCCTTTGAATGTTTAAACTTTTGAAAAAGATCCAGCACTATATTATTCCTAAATTAAATTAGACCAGTTAGTGCTTTTGGTAATCACAGAGGTAATTTTAAAATTTTCTCCTATCTTTTCTGCTATGGAATAAATCTCTGTTACCTGTAGTGCAGTCTTTTAAGAATTTAGTCTTCAATAAATTTTGGCAGAAAAACTGGGATGTAATCCTTCTCGGTCTGGCATTGCCAATGTCTTATGAAAGAGGAAGAAGCTTGGAGTTCTGTTCATTCAGTCAACAATACTTGCTGAGTATTGACTACACATTGGGGCAGAGGAAAAGCAAGAAATGTGATTCTCTCTGACACAGAAATCTTCCCATTTTCCAGTGGGAATGTGTGACTTTGGAAAAGTAACTATGAATGACAGCCTGGTTTGGGGATCAAGAAAGGCTTTTTTCAAACATCTATGAAGTATTAGACTGGTTAATAGAGTTTTAGGTTCTGAGAGCAGCTCATAGGAAGGCCCCAATGCAGGGAAAAGCATGACTTATTCCAGGAGATAAAATACAGCAGGATCAGGACATGAGCCAATGGAAAAAAAGGGGCCAAAGATAAATGAGGCAATGAATTTTTAGTTTGTTTTTATGTTTGGTTATATTATTTATAAATCGTTTTCTTATTAAGAGGATCAACACTTGAAAGTCTCAAATTCAGTTAGATGTATGTTTATTAAGGCATGGTTCCTGATTGCAAATAACTTTAGAATCTAACCAAAATGATGAGGGGCATTTTTATTTTCTTGTAATGCAAGTTGTAAAGAGATTTAGGAAGGACACATTACTATGTAACTGAGGCAAGTGTAGGGATTTGGTCTGAATCCATTTCTTCAACAAATACTTAACAAGCATTTTCTCTTGCATTACAATAATGCACAATCACAGATTTTGACTTCAAGGAGTTAAGTCCACTGAAGGGGCAAGACACATGAAAACACTTAGAATTCTATAAGAGCAAAGACAGAAAGATGCAGAGGCTATTCTTGGATAATAAAAGTAGCAACAATCTATTGAACACATATTAAACAGTTTACGCACATTTTTCTATAATCCCTTCATGAGGTAGGTATTGCTATCCTCATTTTTGATATGATAAAATAGGCATTCAAAGATGTCAATCAATTACTGAGGTCCTAAAGGTTGAAAGTTGAAAATGTGGAATCCCAACTCAGTTCTTACTGATGAAAAGTCTGAGCTCTTAGTCACCAAGTAGACTGTTTCCCAGTGACACATGGTTTCTCAGAGCAGGACATTTCATCTGAACTAAGATAGAGGTGGGGAAGGCCATCCTCAGCTGAGTTTAGTAATTAATAAGCACTGGGAAGGTGAATTGGGTAGGTAGTTGCTCCTGCAAAGTGACAACATGAGTAAGCCCAGGAGATAGGAAACCTCCCAATATTAGCTATTATGAATAGTCTGGGTTGTTGGAGGGTAATCTGGGAAGCAGGAACAGGCAAAAAGATACAACAGGAGAAGGAGTTGGATAATAGAGGAGGTTATCTTATGCATTAGCAAACAGAATTGGATGATGGGGGGCATTAGGAACTTTAAATGGGGGAATACCAGGCTGAGGTTTGCATTTTAGAGAGATCACCATGACAGCTATAAGGAGAATGGTGTTGAGGTGAACAAGAGTCAGAGAACAGACCAAATTATTATAGTGTCACAGGAAAGAGGGTGAATATGATTTAGGGTATGAGCAGAATGAATGGAAGCAGAGGAGCAGCCTGGGTATAATGTGGGCAGGAAGAGTGGTGGGCTTTCCCAATTCTTCAGCTGTAGGTGTCAGCTCAGGAAGAAGTGTGAGTTGGCCCCTAGGTTCCCAACTCAAAGCAAATGGAAGATGTTGCTACCAAATGTGGACACTGCAGGTTTGGGGGTTAGATGACAAGGTCAGCTTTGGTCATGTTGAGTTAGAAGGGCCAATGGGACATTCAGGTAAAGCAGGAAATTGGAAGTCTGGGTCAAAGTTTTCAACAGACCTGTGGCTGGCAGAGAGATTTGGGAGCCATCAATCTAAGGTGGAGTGAAAGTAGGGAGACTGGAAGAGAAGCCCCAGGTAGAGTGGGTGAAGCAAAAGGAGTGAGGTCACTGGGATGTGGTAGGTGGCATCACATTGCAGGATGAATGAGAAGGTCCTTAAAGTGGGAGGAGAGTTGGGCGCAGTGGTGCACACCTGTAATCCCAGTGGCTCAGGCCAGCTGAGGCAAGAGATTTGCAAGTTCAAAGCCAGCCTCAGCAAAAGTGTGGTGCTAAACAACTCAGTGAGACCCTGTCTCTAAATAAAACACAAAAAAGGGCTGGGGATGTGGCTCAGTGGTTGAGTGCCCCGGAGTAAAATCCCTAGTACTGCCATCTCTGCCAATAAAAGTAGGAGGAGAAATGGACACTGCAGGCAGTGCAAAAAGCATGAAGAAAGTAGGGGAAAAAGCAAGAGGTGTGTTCAGAGAATCCACTAGTTCAACTGGGCTGGAGAGCAGTGGATTTGATGCAGGTCATAGATGCAGGTGCATTAAGCTGGGAAAGGGTGATGCTTTTGAGAACCTTGAGGACAAGCAATAAGCTTTGTGATGGAGTTGTGGGGGTGGGAAGCTGAACCTGTGCCACAGGATGTTTATTTTCAAGGCATGTAGCATGGATTAAAGGGGGAATTGTGCATATGATGAAATATTACTCAGCCTTGGAAAAGAGGGACATTCTGACACATGCCACAACATGATGAACCTTGTAAACAGTATGCTAAGTGAAATGAATCAAACAGAAGGACAAATGCTAGAGGGTTCCACTTACTTCATGTACTTAAAGTAGTTAAATTCTTGGAGACAGAGAGTAAAATAGTTGTTTCTAGGGGTTGGGTTAGGGAGAAAAAGTGGAGTTATGGTTTAATGGGTAATTTCAATTTTTCAAGATGAAAAATCTCTGTGGATGGTGTTCTAGTTTGGATTTTAAATGTTCCCCACATTTAAAGACATAGTTCCCAGCACAATGCTATTGGGAGGTGGTGGAAACTTTGAGGTGGGACCTAGTATGAGGTCTTTTACTCATTGGGGGTGTATCCCAGAAGGGGACACTAGGACCCCAGCCCCTTCCTCCTCCTCCCTCTTTTGCATTCTACACATGAGATGGACATTTTCCCATGCACTGCAGCCACTATGGGAGACCTCACCAGAGGTCCAAAAGCAATGACACCAATGAATCATGGATTGAAATCTCCAAAACTGTGAGCCAAAATAAACCTTTTTTACTTTGTATGTTGATTTCCTCAGGTATTTGTTACAGGAATGAAACACTGACTAACGCAGATAGTGGAAACTGAACAACGGTGTGAATGTACTCGATACCACTGAACTGGTAAATTTTATGTGTATTTTACTGCAATTAAAAATAAAAAGAGAAGAAGAAAGCAAAAAAGGAAAAATAGAAGAGTTACTTTCTAAAAGTTACAAAATACCCAGAACTTTTTTTCAGAAGCTATTTTCAATAGTCCAGGTAAGAGCTAATGTGGCTGGAATTGGGTGAGCAGCATTGGAACTATTAATGGAACCATATGGAAGGGCTGTGCTGTATATCAAAGCTGGTCAAATGTCAGTCGTCATATGGTTCAACCTAATAGAAAGGCAAGGGGAGACAAATTCCTTAATGAAGTCCAAAAAAAAAAAAATGTACATTTAAGTTAAGTTACATTACCATTTAAGTGAAATTGCAAAATATTTCCTGGGGCACTTGCTCTCAAACTAATAACCAGATAGTAAATATTTTCCATTTTCACTCATCTTAGGTCAATTCAGAAACTGCTTTTGTTTTTTCTTTTTATTGGAGAAACTCATATTGTCTTCACTTTGTTCAGTGTGAAGTTGAGTTGCCAAAATTGCCTTCAGTACACATTTGTCTTTTGTGTTTCAAACAGGGGAAAGTTTCCATTTCCCCATTTCAGCCTGAAAGCTTTCAGAAAGTTTGGGCAGTGCCCAGCGTTGTCCCAATAACTCACTTCATCATTTCAGCTCCAGTTCTTGCAGTTGGCAGACTTTCTGCTTCAGTACTGGTCAAAATCCCACAAAAGACTTTGGTACCAATACTTTGCTGACCTACCTCTGAGCCAGCAGTCTTTAATTTCTCAACAAAGTGACAGAATTAAAAAAGTTGTCTTTGTCACCTATAATTGACCAGGACTTAAGAAAAATCACATGTACATAATGACGTTCAGACCTTGCTGTATAGAACAATCACTCCAGGAAATAGTTTGGAAGGAAATTTCCAAGTGGGTTTCACTGTCGTTCTGATTTAGCATATCCTGGGTCAGATCTAAGACTCTGTTTTGAACAAAAATTAGAGTAACTGTAACATAGGGAGTCCATGCACTATTTTTGAAGTATTAATAAATTAAATTAGGTTCCTTCCCAAGGATAATTACAGTCAACTTAATAATTTTGTCAATTTAAGTTGACAGACATTCTAGCATTCTAAATACATTTCCATTCATAGTATCTCCAAAAAGCATCTTTCTAAGCTTTGGCAATATTTTGACCTGGAATAATGAATGGATGGAATGAGGTACTATGTTATTTGCCATATATTTTCTGCTACTGGGGCACGAGAATCATGGTTATCCCTTCCCATGGGTTGTTTTTGTTTTCTCCAGTACATTGTTGAAGTGGAAGGAGGAAGAGCAGTGGAATGTCCCTGGGGATGCTGATGTCACCCAGCAATAGCAGGGATGGAAAAGGAAGGTGTTTATGAGTTAAACAGAGGACTCCTCAGAAGAAGAAGGAAAGCAAATCATATTCAGAGTAAAGCAAGGGTGGGTACACTCTCTAAGTAGGAGAGGGTTCTGAAAGAAGGCTATAAAATAATAACCTGGATGTAGTAGTTGGAGCCAGTGTCTGTCCCTAGACATCGAGGTTCCCAGGGCATGGAGAATGCCTCATCTTTGCTGAGAAATGGGAAGGAATGTGGTTGCCAAGGGGACCCAGTGGCTAAGACAGAAAGATGCCAAAGAAAGGTACTGGATTTCTCCCAACATCTTTGTCCTTTTCAAAAGAGACTTCCTCAAACAATGAACTGTTGCCTGGAGATCCCACTAGATACAGCACCAACGGACAAGCAGCACCCCAAGGACACTCAGAAGGTGACAACATTGCTGCTGGCACAATGCAGACATAGTCAAAGGAACTGTTTAGCACCTGCTTTTCCCTTTCGAGCTGGGTGGATGACAGAACACACACTCAGAACAGGGTGGAAAGCCAGTGGCCTGGGGCCAGGCAGGTGAGGTGGCAGGGTGGGGTAAGAACATCCAGGGATCTCCAGCCCACCTTGCCTGTTCCCGACTAATTTCCAATGGGAATGGAGGATGCAGGGTAACAAATTCCATCTTGTTAATGAAAAAGTTCCAATTTTAAAATGTTGGCAACTAACAAATATGAAATAAAATGTACTGTAGGCCAAACCAAATACATCTATGTCCAGGTCTGGCCCTAGGGTCTGCTAGTGTGTGGTCTCTATTTTGGAGTCAGAAAGACTTTGGCTCCATTCTGACTCTGGGACTGGTTATTAAGCCTCTCTGACACTCAGTTTTCTCATTCATAAAAAGGGTGGGATAATATCTTATTTTTAGATTTTCTGGATAAGGTTTAGGACTATTCTTCATGTCATTAAATGACCCAAGTGTTTTTTCTGGTGTCTGCTACCATAGTGGTGACAATAAATGGTTCTTCTCTTGAATGGAATTATGAATTTTTCAATATTTTATTACAAAATAATCAAACAGTGCATATTTTTGGAAATATAAAATATTGCTTTGTCCACATCTGTCCCTTAGGCTATGTGCGTCTGTCAGTGTAGCAAAGGCAGGTGTCAAAACCAGGCAAGCAGTTGCCCTGGTTTAGTGTCTTCTCTTTAGATTCACTGGTCCTTTGGATGTCTGAAATTCATAAGGCAGAAATATACACTAAGAAAAGAATCTTTAACCTTCAGCAACAAAAGCATTTGTTACAGTAACTCTCCATGTCTGGGTCAGAGTGCAAGGTCAATCAGGCAGATGCAGTTCCTTTCCCCTTGGGAGACCTAAGACATGTTCCAGAGACAACAACTGAGATTTTATGTTCACATAAGAAGGGACAGATAGCAAATGAACAAACAAATTAATGAAGCAAAAAAGAACAAGAACACTAAAGGAAGAAATGTCTCCATTGTTTCATAAGTGCTAGATGTGCACCACATGAGAAAATAATTTTGACTTTTCCCACTGATCAGATTGCTCATGAAGAGATAAGATTTCAAAATTGAATAATCTGAGATTCTTTGGTGAGTTAACATGAGACAAATGTCCAAGTAGTCAGAGAAGATAACATTCTATATAAAGGATGAGACTTGAGCAGAGCCTTAGAGGTGGAAGAAGATGAGGGCTTTGGATGGATTTCAATATATTTGCACAGAGGGCTATGATCTGGGGAGAACTGAGATGCTGGTGACTGGCCATTCTGAGGAGGGAATGATGGGGAACTCCTCAGACTTGGCCTTCTTTAGGCAGTGGATCCTGCTGGCTTAGGAAAAGCCTCTTACCTTCTAGTTCAGCTCTTAATTCATCTTGACCTCTTTTCCTGGTGCTTCCAGTTGATTTAAGTCAATGTGTCCCTCTATTCTTTTCTATAATCTTCCTAAGTCAGCTCAGTTATCTGATTACTACACTGGTTCTGGGGATGAGAACTTGGGGAAAAAGAGACAATGGACAATTGCTCAGTTTCTTACAGGACTTGTGGAGATGTCACTGTGACTTATTTGCTGAGCCATGACCATCTTCAGTAGCTACTGAAGTAGTTAAGTGCTTCTGTGGGGAAAGCTGGCTGGCCTTTCTCCCTCTTCACTGTATTCTTCTTGACCTTGACTGCTCCCATCTGGAATTTCTTGTGAAAATGATATTTTGTTTTTGTTAGGCTAAATTTGTTTGAGGGACTTTTTTTGTTCATTTAAAAAAAATAGAGCATCTTGTGATCAATTGTGATTTAAGAAAATGTAAAGCAGGGGGAAGACTAATTTCTTTGAAAATCTTTGACTCAGCAGAGTAAAGGGGTAAGCTGGTTTGAAATGTACTAACTAAATACACACATGTATATTTGTATGGAAAAATTCAAGGTTCTATTATATATTTTTCACCTTTAGCTGTTTTAAATTTAGGTAAGAGAAAGCAAAAGTAAATATTTAAGTTTATAATATTTTAAGAAAAGAGTTTGGCAGTGATATTTCTGTTTGCATTTATCCTGGCTCCCTACCTACTTCCTAACTGTCCCTTTGGCAAGTTACTTAGCCACACTTTTAGTTTCCTCTATTAGATGTGGGAAGGGAGGGGGCTGTTTATAATAGCATCTAAGTAAGATTTACTATAGATAATAGATAGATTAATCTATGGAAAATACTTGAATGCCCAATACACAGAAGTATTGAATCAATATTAGCTGTGATCATGAATATTATTATGATGTTATAATCAAGACTGAAAAGGCAAGATCCTGGTAGGATTAAACCAAGTTAGCTTTGTTCTAAAGGTCTTGGGTGAATGAACTACTACTGAACACCTTTGGCCAAACTTTCTTCAAATATCGGAACACATTGGGGATGTTAGCCCTGGGCAAAGAAACTTCTGCTTCTCCATGTACCATAAAAACCTAGAGGCTGAAGATGCCCAAGAGGCCAAAGAAGAACTCACATCATGAAGATGTTTACCATGTTGGCTGCCTGCTATTCCTAAATTCTACCAACTCAGTGGGAGATCTCAGAGGGAACTCTAATAAAATCCTCTGCATTTGCACATATATTCCTCTCTTTCATCATTACATGTTTTAGGGGATAATACCTTTTTGAAGAGTAATTATTCATTAATAAAGTGTAAAAGTATTTTTCGCCCTTCTAATTATAAAGGGCTGCTAGGTAACTCTTGAATGACTAGAGAATATTTGATAGGCTGTAAAATTAGAGAATACAGGCACATGGCCTCATGTTTCCATTGGCTTAATGGATATTTCCAAACACGTATGAAGAAATCAGAAAATAGGTGTCCTGTACCACATGTCCTTTGAAGTTTGTGGCGGTTTCTGGGTGCAATCACATCCATAATGCATATCCATAGGTAGCTTTCCAGGTCAAATAACTGTGGTTTTGGATTTAATTGCCAACTTGTTACCTTAATAGTAATTCCAGACAGGGGAATAACAGAGTGAAGGGCCTGCCCATCGTGTTACTACTGCCTATAAAAACAAATAGGATCCTTAGGGTTTAATTAGAGGAACTATAATTACACTTAAAGCATGTTAGTGTTAAAATGGGAACATTGGACATCTGGAAGATGAGTCTGGATTTGGTCACTTGCCTTTAGAAACTAAATTTACAAAACTTTGACCATCCAAAAGAATGGTGATGTCCCCACCTGAATTCATACACAGGCAGAAATGATGAAGGTGGATATGATTGGGCTTGCAAGGCAGAACTGTGCGTGGGTCATAAATGAAGTAGGTATTTAAAATCATAAGGACTCCTGGGTGATGACTGGGGTCTTTGGCTCCAACATGAAAAGAAGGCATCCAAAATGAAGAGTAGGTGCATGAACAGCTTGTACTTTTGTGGAAAAACACCTGGTCTCTGGAATGCGCAACCATACAACCAAACAGCTTCAGAGAGTTTATTTAGGGAATGAGTGAAGGAAGGACCAGCTGTAGTTATATGGGCTCAATGGAGGGGTCAGAAAAGGAGTGTGTAGAGTTGCTCCCTTTTATTTATGGGAGATGTGTTCCAAGCCCCGCAGTGGGTGCTTTGAGCCATGGGCAGTACCAAATTCTATATAGGCTATGGAGTTTTCCTATACATACATACTTGTGGTAAAGTTTAATTTATAAATTAGGCACAGTAAGATAGTAATAATAAGAATAATCAATAAGAAAATGGACAATTATTACAATGTATTGCAATAAAATTTGCATGAAAATGGTCTCTCTTACAAGATATCTCAAGCAATATCCTGCCCCTCTTTTGGTGATCTGTGATGAGATGAAGTGAGGTGAATGATACAGACATGGTGATGTAGTGTTAGGCCACTGCATAAAGGTTTCTTAAACACAAGCACTGCTATCATGACAGTCAATCCGATAACAGATGACTACTGGATAACCAATGAACAGGTAGCATATACAGCATGGACACACTGAACAGAGGGACGCTTCATGTTTCAGGTGAGATCAAATAGGAGGGCAAGAGGTCACATCATGCTCCTCAGGATGGTGCATAATTTAAAACGTACAAATTGCTTATTTCTGGAATTTCCCATTTAATATTTTCAGACCATGGTTGGTCACAGGTAATGGAAGCTGTGGAGAGTGAAACCACAGATAAGGGAGGAGTCTGAACCCCAAAAGGTACAGAATAGCCATTGATAGAGAGCATTGTGCATCATTTTTTGCTGCCACACCTCTTCTCTATTATCAAAGTCAAATAATGACATGTGTGTGTATGTGTGTGCATGTGTGTTTGTGTATGTGCGCATGTGTGTATACTGTCCTTCTCAATGCATTAGAAATGGCAATAAGGGAGACAGGACTCATGCTTCACTTCTTTTTTCCTTTCAAAAGTTATGAAAAGAAAGTTATTTTTTGTTTGCTATATAGTTTTAGGAATATCTTTGAAAAAATGCCTTTATCCTTTGCTACAGATTCCATCTAAAACTAGCTTTGTGTTGCTTAGGATTAAACTTCAGATTTCTTGGGATATTTTATATTGCCTCTTACTGTCTCTAAGCTACCAAGTCTCTGTAACACAGAAAAATTTTTATTTATATAATTGAGAGATTCCTCAAGTGTACAACACAGCTCATGTATGGTCTAGGGGCAAGAGGGCATGGAGTGGAAAAGTAGTAAAAAGTTGGTTGAGAAGTTTTAATACTTCTGAGGACTCAGCCTGTGGCAATTTATTCACTCCTTAGGAGGCACAGATGGGCCAGGGCAGGTGTATGTAAAGAGCGAAGCCATTTATGAATAGATAGTAATGAAATGGAAAGGGAAAATGAAATAGGTATGACTGTAACAATCTTGGCCTATCAATATTCAATCATTAATGCTGCGTTTATTTGAGAGACATTACTGAATATTTATTGATAATCAATAATCACTTAGGAAGTGGAAAATGTTCCAGAAAGGCATTTAAACAGGGTCTGACTGACATGTGGTTTGCTTAATTCAGGGTAATAGTTGACCAATTAAAGTAAATTTCCCATCTAAATGAGTCTTTTAATTTAGGATCCCTTGGAAAAAATTTCCAAAATACATTATAAATTTTCATAGGAGTGACACATGGTCCTATTTTCCAAAGACTTTGATTTAACATTTGAATGCAATGGTATTTTACTTTGTTAGTATAGAATATTTAAACTTAAAAAGAAAATACCTTAATTTGCTTATGCATAAGCCTATTAAAAAACATTTCTAGGGGCTCTTGTTATGTTTATTCTCTAGAACACAACCTATCTTTGAAGTGGTATATTAGTTTTTAAAAAGTCATTCCCAAGCTGAATAATTAGACTGCAAACAAAAGCTATTCTTAGAGTGTATTCCACATATAGTTATGCACATGATGCTTTGATTCAAATAATATTCTTATAAAACTTTGTTATTGTTAGAGGTCTATATTCAGAAGGGCAACTTTTGTTTTTGATGATTATTCCATCCTGAAACGATTTCCCCTCTGCCCAATTAAACTGAAATTAGGAGCACATTTAGATCTGATGAGGCTTAAACCTCCAGCCGCCTGCTTCAGAAATGAAGACCTTTAGCGGTTGTGTTCATTTTGTCTTTTCATGGAGGGCTCAAAAGAAAACAGAATCAATCCTCTTAAGTTTTTCTGGAAGAGAAAGGTTGCTTTTGTTGCTTTGATCTTAGCATGTCACACATTTTTTATTCGCTGCTAAATATCCAAAAGCCATAGTCTCATCTGGTTTTTCTCCTACAGTCTCATACTATAAATACAAAATAGCTAAAGGAAAATGCCCAAGCCCAAAATATCATTTCAAAATGGATTTATCATTACAGTTGATAGAAAGATTTCCGGGTGTAAGAAAACTATCCAATGGTTTGATTATGCCACAGACTGCTAAAAATAGATTCATGCACTTCAGACAGTGAACTTCACAATATAGATACATATCCATGCTGTTTTAGACTCCTTATTCTACCATCCCAAGAGGCTGTTCTTCAGTTAATGTAGCAGCTGACTAGATTATTGCTTCGACAATATGATCCATAATGCTAACCCAGCTGTTTTCTAAAAATGTTAAAGCAACTCAGGTTGTTTACATGTTTTCCTTAGGTGATTTTCCTAACAACTTTGAGCCAATTGGTATCATGTCATTTGGCAAAAATCATCATTAAATCAAGACAACTGCACTCAGTTAAGTTTCCCTTACACAGAGAATTATAGAAAAATTACAGTAGCTGATTTGAGGGCAACATTAAGTAAATACAGGGCTTTAGAAAATAAATGCAAACTACAAAATTGGAGTTGTGTAATTAAACATCAAATAATCCAAGTAATAAAAGTCATAGATTAACTGTCTCTCAGTTCTACTCAGATCCTTTAAATACTGTCTCACCACCTGAGTATTGGTTCTTTCGTCTGAAGAGTGCCTATCTTTGAAGTTTGGGAATTTCAGCTCTTTTGGAGCACCAATCAGCTGTAGAAAGTAATTGGCATCTTCTTCCAAAGTTTCAAATTTCCCTACAAAATCATAGGTAATCAAACACGGATAGCAGAGTTTGCTGACCTTTTCCCAGTGAATGTCCATCCCCACAGGACGATGAGAATCCAGCAAATAGTGGACAAATTCTTTGAATTTGACTCCAGACCCATTATTTAATGCTTCTTCACAGGCATTTGGTCGATATTTCTTTATAATTGCCTTTCCAAATACTGGATGATAGTAGCTATTGGGATGTTCAAATTTGTCCCTAAATGCTGACACTAATCTCTCCATGGGATCACGAACAAACACGGCTTTGGTGTAAGTATTTAAACGAGTATAAATCCCTTTAAGGTCGAAGCTATCTAGCTTTTTCAAATGCTTCCCATAGTGAACAGCATCATGGGAGATGTTGTATGTGGAGGATGCCAATCCATTCAGTACCATCAGAATTCTTTTCCAATTGGAACAGCCAGCCTTTGGCACTTCACAGTATAAGATTTTGTGTTTATCTTCTACATAGATCCTGGATACCATATGGAAGAGATGGGATTGAGGATGACTCACTCTGCCATATTTCTTGCAAAACTCCCAAAGGAAGGACCTGCGTTTCTCTTGGGTCACATCAGTTTTCTTCCATTTGTTGTCTTTAACTAAACTTTTGTTTAAAGGTCGGATGTCCAATGGCCAGTTCATCTCGCCAAACTTCTTGAAAAGAGTCTTAGTTCCTTGATGTTTTTCAATCAACTTATTTGTTGATGACCCTGAAATCTTACCCAGAGCCTGATCCTCTCCTTGTGTATGACTGGTCTTTGTTAATATCCTAGTAGGCATCTGGGGCTTGAGTAGACTTTCCCTTTTTTCCTTCAGATCCTCAGGCATGTGTAATTTGGGGTTCTGCTAAAATAGAAAGGAGAAATGTTGGAAGCACATTCACAAGTGTTGGTATAGTAGATAAGAAACTTCACGTTTGTTTTAAAATATGACTGAGCAGAGCACATAACTTCATATAAGCTGCCAGAAACAATTTAGCAAGGCATGCTAAACATATATCTTGTAGGAAGCTTCTTCATTGAAACACAACAATGAAAAATGAGAAATGGCACCCAGAGTGGACAAAGACAGGATTAACAGATTGAAAAATGAAAAACAGTATCTGCAGGATGGAGAGAAGGGGGCCCTTGATTTTGCTTGTGGTGCAATAAAATATAGCTTAATTTTTCTGTACATCAGTGATTCTGAGATTTTAGTGTGCGTATTATCTTCAAGTACTAATTTAGTGCATTGGAATGTAGGTATAAAACATAGTTGCATTAGACTGAAGTTTTTTTGGGGGGGCGGAGGATACCATGTAATGTATAGTATTATTCAAAGCCATAAGTTACAACTTAAAAATTGTAAAAGGCTAATTATCAAATCCTGATGATCATTTCAGTTGTCTAAGCACTTGCAAAAATGATGTATTTTTTTCCTTGGAAAAATGTTTTATTTTTATAAAATTATTCATCATAATAATATGAGATATTGAGTCATAATATCATACAATTTCATTCATGTATGAGAACTTCCCTCTTTCCAAAGTGAAGAATAACTAAGGAGTTTAGAAAAGTCTATCTGATGTTCTGTTATGTAAGATAGTATAAAAAGTAGAATGAGACTTTAGTTCTCTTGCCTGAAGGATAACTAGTCCACTTACCATGTGCTCCTCATCTGACTGTGTCCTTCCTATAACTCTTGCATTGACTGGGTAAAGGAAGACCTGAAAATTGGGATTTACAAGGGGGGATCTTCTGATAGAGACAAAAATTTTAAGGACTTTGTCTTTTACTCTGGGCAAGCTGGAGCCTTTAGAAGGCTCTAAGCACAGAAATAGCATGACCTCTCTTGGAGTTGGAAAGGATTATGGAGAAGACTGGACTGGAGATAAATGTACAGGGTCTTTGGTATGTTATTGAAAAATTTCACAAATAAATGATAGGGTAAATCATGTGTCACCAGCCTAGGGGTGGAGGAAGTGGAGGGAGAGTTTCTTAGGTTTACAATTTGTATCCCTAGTGTCTAGAATGGTTCCTAGCTGATGGTAGTTGCTCTCAAATTTTATTGAAGGAATGGAGGAATGGGATTAGGCCTTCAAGGATTTTTTAGCTAATGTGTGAAAGAGTAGAGGAATGAAGCATTGGATGGAGCCAGGCCTCTTGATCCTTCCATCTACTGAGCTTTTAGGGGGCTGTTGTTTTTCTAGTGCAAGAAGATTGAGAATAGTCCATGATCACCATAAACCAACTTGTATGGCACCATGAACCAATTGCCCCAAATCTTCTGTACTTACATACTGTTGACTCATCTATTTGGGTTCTCAACTCTGAAATTGTCTGTTATTTTCTCCAGAAACCACTAGTATGTCTTCAAAGTCCTATATCTTTCTTGGTTCTGATCAGTCTTTGTGGTTCATGAAGTTGTCACCAATAATATACAACTTGACTGTACATTTGAAAAATCATAGGGTACTGGAACATACATGGGAGTTTCTAGCATAGTACTTAGCATTGAAATGAAAATGCCATGTATATATCTATCCCTAATTCTTCTATTATCATTATAAATAATAATTGCTATTGGTTTAATACTAGTAATAATACCACTTTATTCCAGTGACATAATGAATTTCAAGGTTGCCTGGTTTTCCATTATTATCCACACTGCAATTTGCTTGTCATTATATATGCACTAATGAATTTGCTCTTCTACCTCACAAACAAAAACAAAACAAAACAGTCCTCTAGTGTGCCCTCTGGACCTTATGCTCTGTGTTCATCAAGCTCCCTTTTAATCTCTAGAGACTTCTGGAATGTTTGCTTTCTATGACTTCCTTGAAATGAAAACTGCCCTCCCCTTCCCACCCCTGATTCTACTTCCCATACACTTTCTCAGGTAGATGAAACTTCACTTCCTGAACCATTTCACTCTCAGGCCAATAAACTTAGTTCCTTGACCACTTCATCTTTAACAGAAGAGTTCTCACTTCACATGACCATGGACCATCAACTGGGCCTGTCCCACCCCACCATCTCCCAGTTTACCATTGCCATCAGCTACTCACTGTTATTTCCCATTCTGCAATTCTTCGACCACTTGAACTGTTACCTGGGCTCTTAGCAGCCAGCACAACTGGCTATTCTTTCTTTGGCTAGTTAGAAAGTCACATCTGTGGAGAGGCTGTCTCTACCCACCCTGGCTAAACTATGTTCTCGAACATCCCACAGCACCCTGCTGATTTTCCTCATAGCCCTAATTACAATGAGAAACGACTTCACTTATTTACTTCTATGGTATCTTTTTTTCACCCCATTCCACCTCCATCACACTAGAACATAACTTTAGGGATCTTAACTTTCTCATTCTCTAGGGTACTTAGCACACACAGTGCTTTGCAGGTAGAAGATGATCAATAAATACTTGTGGAAAGTACATATGTGGTTATGATTTAATAGTGGGCTTCCAAATAATTGTTTTATGACCTTGTTGAAAAAAAAAACAATGTTTATCAAAAGGTCAAGGTTAACTTAGATAAATAATTGACCACTTCTTGTTGAGGAACTGAAAATCTGTGTTCAAACAAATCTTTGGCAGAAGAGGAAACAAATTAAATACGCACATGCAGAGTCGCTTGTGCTAAGTATGTGGAGGCATATAGCCTTAACTGCCTGCCAAATCAGATTGGTTCAAAGTCACTCAGTGCTGCCTTGGAGTCCCTGGAGGGTTTGTCAGAGTTCTGGATTCCCAGGCCTTACTGGGGACACACCAAATCAGAATCTCCAAGGATGAGGCTCCTGGATTTAATTTAAACAAACTACCCTGGTGTTCCATAGGCTTCTGGGGACCACACAACTAGAGAACAACAAAGGGAATTTAAAAAAATAAAGGACATGGTCTGGAGAGTTCCTCTCCTATCCAGGGGAGAAAGACAAAATGGTAGACTTGACTATCGTAGTAAGAAGAGACAGAAATTGAATGTAAGGTAGAGATGTCATATCCACTCTCACCTGGACCAGATGAAATACCTTTCCTGTTTATCTACTTCCCTTTGCTGGAATTCCTTGCTCATTAGGAAGATTTCTAATGACTAGTTTAACCAGGGAGGTGACTACCTGAGGGAAAGTTCCATTAGTCATTGTAAGTCAAACTTCAATCTCTTGTTAGTTTATTTAGCATTGGTCAGTTTTCTCTACTCTGACCAAATTGAGATATAGAAAGAGAGTTAATTGTCTAAAGTGGTGGCACCAGCACCCCACAAACCCTCTTGGGTGACCACCAGACCCTCTCCCAGAATTTCTCATGTCATCATCACTCACCATATAAAACCTGTTTGTCCTTCCCCTTCATACCCCAATTCTATTTCCTTCCAATCCAAGCAAAAGGTTGAAGATTACTAAGACCAAAACTAATGACATGTTAACCTTGAGGCATATACCACAATTCTAATGAGAATAACAACAGTAAGAAAAAGAGTAAAATCTTACACCTCCATATTCCTGGGGGCACTTCATTCTGATCACCCCTGAAGCAAATACTTATCAAGCCACCAGAGGCTCCTCCTGAGCTCTTTTCTGTTTCTGAGATGATCCTATCACTTTCTGGTCACCCACTCACAAAATCTGAGAGCTGCTTTAATAATCAGAAAGTAAATTGACTCTTCTATATTTCATAATGCCTCTATCTTTTAAAATTTATTACCTCTTAATTGGATACTCCTTAGTCCTAATTAGTCTTCCTGCAAATTATTATGAAATCAAATTATTAGGAAATTAGTCTTCCCCAAACATTTCATTTTTCATCCCTTAACATTTTGGATTGGGTCCACTAGATATAAACTAAAGTCTTGATTCCTTAGCTGGCATTTCCAGCCTGGCACTCCTGGGTCCCTTCTCTGGTGTTTTTGCATCTCTTTTGACACAGACTCTGTCATCTACTTGCTTCCATCCTTGGCATCCCCTTATCCATCATCTCCTTCTTTCTTGGGATTTTCAAAATCTTCTAGGTCAATCCCAGCTTCTTCATGAAACCACCCAGACCTGCAGTGAGGGATTCTACTCTCTTCTAAAAGACTTTTGCAATTAATCTGTACCATCTATGCAAAAAAGTAATTTCATTCCAGCTTAAAGTTGTCATTTGATTTCTGTACTTGTAAGCTATGGCTTTAGATTTCCAAAAATACTTCTAAAGAGTGAACATTGCAAAGTTAGTTGCAAGATATGTTACTTCAGAAAACATTTAAATATGTCAAAGAGCAAACTCTTGTGGAATATTCATTAACTCTGGAATATATTTGAAAGTTTCATTTGTGTTATTTTTTCAAGGTCTCTGCATCAAGTAAAGCTCCTCTGTGAATTCTTCTCTGATCTACAACAGTGAAATGAACGGCCCACATTTTCTCCTGCCAAAGTCTTTGGGAGCCTGTTAAATGTCAGGTTTATGCTGGATGTCAGGGCTTGCCTGGTGGGCAACACAAGTGTTGTTCTTGCCAACATGGAGCCAAAGTTTTCATAGGGAAATGTATACTCAGCAAATAATTGCATAATTAATTATTATGTGACCACAGGCTCCAGCACTCTGCTATCAGAAGCTGGAACAGGAGAAGTGGTTGGTGGGAGTGCTAACTGAATTCATGGGCTTTGAAGGCACTGCCTAGGGAGTACAGCAGCAATTACATTGTCTGCCATTTACTGAGTGCCTGCTATGTGCCAGACCCACAACACACACTGAGTGTGCTGCCATGACTGTCTTTCACTTCTGTTTTACAGATGATGAATGGAGTCTCAAAAACACTAAGTAATTTGTTTAAGGCATTCAGCTAAAGAAAAGGTGACAATTCATGAGCCCATTTTTTTCATGGCTGACTTTTTCTGTTCTCATTTTTCCATACAGATTCTCCTTTTACCCAGGGCAGGAAATGGAGGACCCCTCTACCAGGAGAAGGGTGTGGGAGAAAAGAATCAGACACAAAAGGCTGATTGCTCTATAAATAAATGTCTTCTCTTCTAGTTTGAGTTCTGTAAGGGAGTCTATTTTTCATTGCATAGTAAAGTCAGACATCTCCATGAGTCCTGTTCTATGGGACATGCAATGGGAAGAGGTGTGGGTCATGCTGAGCCCTCAGATGTCCTTTTGCAAGATTCCAAATCCTCCACTGACAGCACAGGACTTGGTCTGGACCCAACCTTGAGTTGTAGGAACACATTTGGATTTCTAGTTTCTCCTGAGAAGATCCCCTATCTATGAATGGCAGGCCACAGCACCTGGCACATGATTGAGGCAGCTCTTCTTAGGCTTCCTGGGTCTTAGTGAGGATATCTGTAGTAACCATGTCAGAGGTGGTGAAGATCACTTGCATTGACATAAATCAAATGTTTCAAAAATTAGAAAAGTATCAAATTTGGCACACAAGTGATGGAATGATTAATTTGCTTTCTGTTGCCTGCTTTTATGAAATTGAAGCATGGCACTTGTGGTAAATATGTATGTTGTCGCTAATGTGCCTTTCATGCTGACTACAAATTTGTAGTCAAATGGTGCCATTGGTGCCATTTGCGAGAGTGTTCTAGACATTGTACAATGTATCTTTTGGGGACAAGGCGAACTTGAGGGACAAGGAACCAATTTGATAATAATAATATTAGAGATTAGATGGTGATTTCCCCTTTCATATCATTTAGCATTTAGTTTCTTTAATTTTATTATATTGCTTTTAAAAAAGGTATCCTTTGTGATTCACCTTGAATTTAGATATGAGTGTGGTTACATCTCTCCATGCCATCATTGTCTCTAGCTGTTAATAAATGATGGCAGTGGGTGGGATGCTCAAAACTCAGTCCTTTCTGGGGATACAAGGCAGTGCCTGGTCTCGCTGGGCACAGCTACTCCTCTCACATCTTGATTATGAGCCTTCAGAAGTTGAGTGTATAATTAAAAGAGAGGAAAGTCTGTGTGACCTCATTTCCAACAGACACTGGGGACACTTGGGAGGGGTAGGTAAAGGGTTCTCATATCCAGGGCCATCTGCCCCACCTCACTCTGCATCCTCACCCTCTACATTCCTATCTTCAGTTAGTCACTGAGCAAATGTTTCTTGGACCTGATGATGTGCCAAGTGATTGGCTGTGTGTTGGAGATTTGGCTAGCCAGAAACACTGGGCCCCTGATCTAACTGGTTGATTATGTTCAGAAGGAGAGGGAAATACAGACAAGAAGACCCCATATTACCAAACATATGGCAGGTGATAAGACAAAGGAAGAAAGTGATGCCAGGAGAGCCTAAAAAAGGTGCTTAGAGGTGAGGGAGGGTTTGTAGAAGAAAGCACCATATAAAATCATTTCCATGCTCTCTTTTTATTTCCTCTCTCTCTAACATTCTTCTCTTTATTTGCCTAGTTAAAAGTGTGGGGCATGTAACAAGCTGATTTAATGACTACATCCACCCAAAGATGAGATTCAGATGTACTCATTTTACAGATGAAGGACCTGGAGCCCAGAGAGTTTAAGCAACCTGTCCAAGTTCACACAGTATTGCTGGAACTGGACCTCAAAGCTCTGCCTTAGTCATGCCTGGCTTGTGGTCAACTCATCACATGTCAAACAGTGTATTCCTGGTTTAATGTCCATTAAATGAACTGATATAAGGAAAACACCAGGCATATGACTGTTCTAGATTTTCGAGTGGGGAAGGAACTGGTTTGTGCACCTGAGCTGTCGTTTTCTATCTGGGTAAACTTGCTTAACCTATTTTGTTTTTTGAAACTGCAGCTTCCTTGTCCATACAATGGAGATAATAAACAACTGTAATCCAGTAGTTGGATTACAGGAAATGCATGTAGAGATTGCTTAACACAAGAAATGTTCTTCATAAATATTAGTTTTTTTTTTGTTAGCTTAGTTAATGAATGTTTACTTATTGAGCAACTTCTATGTGACAAGCATTTTCAAGGTCAATATTAGTTTCTTCCCCCTCTGCTTTTTTTCTTCTTTTTTTCCTCTTCCTTCTCCCTCGCTTGCAACATTTAGGAAAGTTAAGACTATAAGATAAATGTTTGGTGGCGATGTAGAGAGGTAGGAGAGAAGGATGAAGACAACAGAGAACTGGGAAAGAAACTGTTTAAAGTGAAGACAGGGGCAAAGAAAGAAAACAGAAGAAAAGAAATGAGGGATAGAATGGGTAACAGGGAAGAATAAAGAGCACCTGGTGCTCAAGGTCAAGGGACACTGGTGAATTTTAACCCTCTTCAACTTACAACCTTCAAAACCTTGAAACTGCTTAAGCACACTCCAGGAATTTCTCTAGTGAGGTCTTTCAAGTCACTTTGGATGCAAGGATTGAAATTGTGAGTGCAATCGTCAGTTCTGTTAATTTTGGATTTAAATCCTCCCTATCCCACCCACTGCCTCCATGAAGCCAAGGGAGTTTAAAACATGAGCACAGAAGATGTACCATGATGAGAATGGCAGGGGGAAGTTTCCACGGAGAATAATGCTGTTCTCTGGCTTGGCAAGACATTAAGAAGGTGAAATCAGATATCATTTTAATGTATATAAGTAGATAAGGTGTCTCCCCATGGGGTTCAAAATGCTCATAAACTGATCATTCTACCTTCCAAGTTTTGTGGGAAAAATGAGGCTATTCTTTTGTTTTTAAATTTACAGGTATATTAAGATAGGCTTATATAACTTATCCAAGTTTGCTCTGAAAAAAAAGCCAATAAAGAAGTGAAGAATATAGTCAAGCTCTTTAGCTCCTACCTAGCAGACTTTAGTTAGCAGAACATAGGCTTAAGGCTAGAAAAAGTGAAATATATTCAAAACTTTTGGTCCTCCCTGTTTTAGTGCGTAGGTTATGACTGTGCATGTCAGATGTGGGATGGGAATGACCAAATCCAGTCAATGACAGCTGGCATGATAAAAGACAGAGCACCAACTTTGAACAGGAGGCCTCTCTGGACCATTTTACCAAGGGTGATGCTAAAAATCTCATCTTTCTGATTCTGGTACTCTGGTGGCAGGGAAAGATAAGTCTTTCTGAGAATTAATCAGACATACACAGTTATAAAGTACAAAGTACAATATCTGACATATTATGTCTGACTCCAGTGGGTTTCTCCAAAATGTCAATGCCCTCTTCCCTGGGCCTTTCTTTTCCAATTTCCCTTCAGCACTGGGCTTATCATCCGGCATGCTGCTTTCTCTACTTCAGATTGAAATTAGTGTAGCAACAGACCCTGTGCCATAAGCAGTGTTAGGGGTGGGTATTTGACCTCAGGGTGGCTTATCCACAGGCCGGTTGGCAACCAAGGAGGGAGTCTGGACCAGGACAGTGCCTGGGTGGGTGGAGAGTAACTAGCCAAATGAATTAGTGCATGACCTCTTTGAGATCTCAACTAGAAAATTTGGAGAAGGTTAACCAGTTATTGGGAGACAGAAATAGAGAGAGAGGGAGAAGGAAACAGCCAGAGAATTAGAATGGGAGAGGCCCAAGAGAATATTCTAGTTAAGATACTGAAGATATTAGTGGAGCTGCGGAACTAGCATAAGCTAGAAAGCAATCCCAGGAAGCTGCATATACCCAGAGTCCCCACACACTGCCTTCCAGTCTCAAGCTACTTGAGCCTTGGGGGCAGCAATGCTAAGCATGAGAGTGGCAGGACATGGCAGGAATACATTCCATTGGTCTTATTTGGTTAAGCCTCTGCTAGCCCCAGATCAGATTTTCCTGTGTCAGCACCTTTGAGTGACACACGCCCCTCTGGCTTATGTCACTTGCATGTCTGACAACTCAGCTTTACTCAAGGCAGCTCTCTCCAACCTTCAGTAGAGAGCAGGGGGCTCACACTTTGGTGCTGTCACTGGTCCCCTGGGTCCTGAGCCAGGAAGTTTGCTTGTGGCAGCACATCCTGACATGGGGACCCTAAGACCATGCTGAGTTTCTTTTCAGGATTTCAGTTTGAAGAATTCAAGGAGAGAACAGAAGACACAAACAAACTGCAAAACAGGAAGACAGGAGTGGAGCAGGTTGTCCTGTGATGTGACCACAACTCTAGTGGAACAGAGTGATGACCGAAGGGATGCTTGCAAGGACTTATCTATGAATACATTTGAATAAAACTTGTCAATTTTATTTTTTAAAAAATTATTTCATTAATTCTAATTTTTGACGCTTTTGAGCATTTTCCAAAATTGATTTTTCTCTCGTGCAAACAACAGTACTGGATTCAAGGTGTCAGTGAAATGGTGACTACGAACAGCCACTTCTTTAGTCGTGATCTCTTCTTTTCTTCTTTCTCTGCAGATGCAGGTATGAGTAGCAGTGATCCTGATCTCCTGGCCTAGAGGTGAGAGTCTTCAGAGACCTCAATTTCATTTCCTAGGGGTGATGCAGAATGAGCTCCTCAGGGACATGGGGGATCACAGGAGCGCGTTTGCCCCCTGCAGCCCAGCCCAGGTAAGTGCAGCTCTGCTGCTGGTAGAGGAGAGGGAGCTGGAGGCTCTCTAACCTTTTCCATTACTTCCTTTATACAAAGCCCAGTCCCAGGAAGCAGCGGAAGCCTGGGGGACTGCTTCTCCCTTCACCCATTGCCTACTAGTCCAAAGGTACTTGAGCAATGCCAACAGCTTTGCCAACTGTTGGAGCAGCAGCTCATTGGCAGGGTCTGCTGCTGAACTCCAATTACCATTCTTTTTTATATGGAGATATCAGTGGTTAGGGTTGTGCCTCCAGAAAATCAGGTATCATAAAGCAAGCAAAAATTCTCCAAAGATTCTGCAGGCACTGTATTTATTGTCACTCCCTTTCTTCAATTCCGTAATCTGTTCCTTGGAAGGAGCAAACACATTTTGACATCGATGGCTTAGAAATAACCATCACAACTTGTCAACTTCATCTACTCCCCACTCAAGGAAAACAGATTGTCCATGGCAGTGGAAAAGAAGACTCAGACTCCCCATGGGAATTTTCCTTAGGCTGGGAAATTCCTCCACTATAACTGACCTATAGTCTGTGCTGTAACAAGATGAAAGTATATGATTTTGAGCACCATTCATCTGTAAAATCCAAATAAAAGACTTGCATTTTGGGATCAGTTGGGATCAGTTGGCCAGACCAGTGGAAGACCCTTTGGCCTCACCTGTGACTCATGACCCATGTATTGAGATGCCTAGCTTTAACAGTGGATAGAGTCAAAACTTGCTCATAAGAAACTGCTAGAGCTGAGATTAAAATTCAGGCTTGTCTGACTCTAAGACTATGAGTTTCTCACTATATGACCCACATTTGCCTCTCAGTTCATCACCTCTGTAAGTGTAGAGTCTTTCCTTGCTGTTAGATCCAAGTGCACACCATCCTTCATACTGAGTCTAGTTAGTGTGGAGAGTAGCTTTCACCCAACTTTCAGTCACTTCTCTTCTCCAGTTTGAATGATATGATATTGGGTACCAAGGATGGAAGCTCTACTGTGCTCTCCTGATCTCTTCCTAGCGCTGCCTGTTTGTTGGGTCTTTCCTCATTTAGCATAAACCACCCAGCATTGCCAGCCTTGGAACAAAGCTCCTTATCTTCACGCATCTTGATCTCCTTTTCTGCCTCCAAATTAGCTCTAGAAACATGCATTCTCAGACATGGTGGTTATGGAGGGAGGTGTTCACTCCATCCATGTTGGCCTTTTCAAGAAGTTTCATTTTGTATCTGGACATCTCAGGAGCTGCCAATCTGGGAGAACATGCAGTACCATGTAGGCACTTAAAAGCTCTGTGCCTGGACTTGCAGATGCAAGGAGGCAAGTTGATGGCACCTTTCAACCCTCAGTAAACTCCTGGGGGCTGGAGGACCTGTTCCCTGGGGATTTTTCTCTCTAAGACACTAACACTATGATACTGTCTCCATGGTGATTTATACATTGAGGGAAAAAAATCTATTTCCCACCACAAGTAAGAGGACGTTAAAGTCCTTAGTCGCAGCATCTTCTAACTCCCCATTCATATCAGCAGGGTTGTCTTCTCTGGAAACCTGGTATAAGACTCATAGTTAACAAACTCTGGGTCTATATTCTAGTTTCCATATTCTAGGTAGTAACTTAGGTGTATGTCCAGAGGATGGAAGCAAAATATCTTCATGGACTGTGTTTTGGTTCATTTCTCTGGGGCTTTATTACCCTTGGAGTGGTTGTCCCAAAGGTAACTGGTTTCATTCTGCTCCACTAATCAAGTCCTCCTACCTTCAGCTGGGCCCTTATCTCTTTAGTATCTTCTTCAAGGTATTTTCAGCTATGTGCCCTTCATTATTCAAGAAGAAGGAGGACAACTTTGGGGATCCCAGGTGCACAAACCAATTTGTAAAAGAAGCCCTGTGGGCCAAGGTTGGGGGTGAGACTCGCATTCATAGCACATCAGCCCAACAACTTGTGAAATGGGACAGAAAGAGCTCTGAAGACCAGACTCAGTCATTTTCTACCCCATTAAGGCTGTGCTTGTAGTCAGCCATTCCTTCTGAGTCAGTACTTTTTCTCCTAAACCAACCTCACTGGGTTCAGACACCTGGTTGAATAATTTAAAGTTATGGAAAAAACAACAACAAGGAATACATATCAAATACTTGACATGTAGTGTAGACTCATTAAATGTAGCTTTTCACCACAAATTATTTATTCCTTACAAGAATATCCCATTTCTACAGTAAGCCTGGGGGCATCACACTGATCCTAGGCTGAGCCTACTCATTCCTGTCTTATATTCAGAATCCAGACTCAGTTCCTTCACCCTAAAATGTTCAATACCACTATGGATATTTTACTTAGACATGTTTCCTTCCCGTGCCCAGACTATTGTTGCAACTGGAAGAATTATTAAGTAACATATTCATTGAAGAAGTTTTTATTGAGCACCTGGCATGTGCACTGTTTTCTGCTGTCCAAGCGAGAGGGTGAATGACTTGGACACAGACCCTGTTCTTGCTGAGCTGTTGTTCATGTGGGTGAAGATAGATGATAAATGGGTAAATGAATGAAGAAGAAAATTGTAGATGGTATGAAGTACTAAAGCAGAGTGATGATCGAGTGTGGGGAGAGCTGCATTCAACAGATGTCCAGGGAAGATGTCTGTGGAGGAGCCACTGGAATCGAGAGATGAATGGCAGGAAAGAATGCAAGATGTGGGGCGGAACATTTCTGGCAGGGGCAGTGGATGCCCATGGGTCCTCGCACTGGAATGGGCCTGTCCAGGCAGGAGGGCAGAGAGCAGCTCAGCGTAGTCACATGAGTGAGAACCACCCAGTGAGACAAGACGAAATCAAAGAGGAAGACCAGACCAATGTAGCAGATCAGGGTAAGGACTTTGGATTTTACCCGAGGTGTGATATAAACCAATGGAAGTTTTAGATGGGGATCACATGATGCAATTTACACTTTATAAAGCTCACTTTGCTGGTCAAGTGGAAAATGGACTTGAGGTGGAAAAAGTGGAAGAAGAAGAAGAAGAAGAAATCAGTTGCCTGAAGAGGGATTGGTGATGGCTACCAATGGTGACGGAGCCAAAAGGAAAATTCAGGATATCGTCCTGAGAAAAATTCTACACTTATTTACCCGAGGTCATTTCTAAACTCCAAAATTTTCCATGCTGCCATGTTATATTTCTGAATAAGTGATTTTCAAAGTCCTCATAACTCTTCCCTGACCACCGCACTGTTCACTGATTGTCCACTCCTCCAAAGTCCCTGTTATCTAAACACCATAGTTACTAAGCTAGCAAGTAATAATGCATTTTCCACTATTCTGTGCAGTGTGTCAGGTTTGTTCAACTTGTCTGTCAAGATAGAAGGCTCTTTGAAAACAGGTCCTGTGCTGGTATTTTCTTCCATACTCTCCCTGTTTGACTCTACACAGGGCTTGTGCTGAAATTGCTTATTGATTGATGGAAAGCATACATCACTAGCATTTGTCTCTTCAGTATTTCTCTTGTATGAAGAAGGGTGATTATCTGTCAATATTCATTGCATCATTGAACCAATACGCAATGCATTAATCATTACTGAGATAAGCAGATGAGGCTTTATTGTCATCTCTTTCTATTTTGCTGGGATAATTTCACTTGCTTTGGAGTTTATGAGGCCATAAGTGGCTCCCATCTGTTGATGAACATATTTCTAAGAGTCATTTAGTCTCAAGTATGGAATACTTGAGGGGAAGTTAAATTGTAACTTTTATATTAAGTGTCATCTAAGTAACAGAATCAAAATTGGAAGCATGTGTTCAATTTTGGTCTTTCATTTTCAAAGCTTTAGGTCAGGCAAATAATTAATTTCATTTGTTTACAAAGTAGATTATGCCTAATAAAATCTGTTTTGTTTATGGTCACATTTTAGTTAATCCATTGCTTAGAAAATGGGAGAAATCTGATTGGCTAATCATTCAACATAGTAAATTACATTATTTCACATCCACAGAACATTGTCCTAATTGAATTATCCAGTAATCATATGATGAAAATATTCCCTTTTAATACATTTTGAGCAAAACATACTAGTGACGAAACAGTGAAGAATCTCATTTATTGCATCTTTGTTTGATGATTGACCACAGAATATAACAGAGCACTTCTGTGGATAATGACTTTTTCCACATTAAGACATGGTAGCTTTCATTGGATAATTCCTGATACTCTGAATTTTCACTCTTTGTCTGTGTTTCTTATCCTTCCCAGAAATCTGTTTTCTGATAAGTACTACTTTGCAAAGTGAAGGTTAAATAAAACTGGCCTCACTTTATACATAATAAAAGGGACAATTGTGGTCACTTTCTCTCCATGGCTAGAGATAGAAAACTCTTGGGGATTTCCTTTTACTCTTCACATTCCAGAAACATTTCTTCATTAAAATACAGAGACACACAAACACCTACAAACATCAGGGCAATCTGTGGATGGTTATGTACATGGAAGGGATCGGCCCTGAGGGCTCTAGACCATATGGACAATGGGGATTCTCCAGAATTGGCCTGGTATTAATGATCACTACTTCTTAAAACAACCTGTTTATGTCAACAAGCAACTTTTCTCCAGAACCATGACAACTCAAGTATCTTTTCCACACAATTCCAAAAAGGGATCAGGTTTTCACGTGATGGAAATGAAAAAGCCTCCTTCTGTTCTTTATCACAAGAAGAAAGAAAAACATGGGTAAACTAGTTTAAAGGAGGAAACAATACCATGTTTCAGAATGTATATCCAAACACGAAAACCCATTGGCTCTGTGGCCCATTTGAATATAGCTCTGACTCAAGAAGTGAGTGATTTTGACATGGAGATGGTGGCTGAGTTGGAAAATACTGAGTAACTTCTGTTCATGGTGTGCCTAGCAAGGAGACTCGGCTCTTGAGGTTTGTTGCTATGCATTGATAGACTAACCCCAAATGATGGCACTGATCATTTTGCTAATACATTTACTAAGTGGAAAATCTTAGTTTCCCAGCTTATCTTCAGGAACTGATATTAGGAAGTTAAGGGGTATGATTAAAAAAAGTCAAATGATGGAAAGAAAAAGAACCATTGACCAGAAAATTATTCATGGACAGGATTCCTCTGGTCTTCTGTATAATAGTGTCATAGGTGTTGTGATTCATTTTCATTACATAGAAAATTAACCATTTTTATTCTTTTTAATAGGTGTTATATTTTCAGCATAGAGTTTCAGTACTCCATATTTTCTCATGTGAGTACATACACAATGACACTATTACTGCTAACAATGAAGAATTTCTGGAATATTTTTCAGAAGTAAGATGCTTTTCTGGGATATAAAACAAAAAGAGAACCTTCTTTTTAGTAGTAGATGAGAATAAAAGTTTCTGCTTCAATTCTTATTTTACATCCATGATATTTCTTCTGGGCTCCACTGAGAAAAATTGCCAGTGGGCAACAGATTATCCCCATGTGTATTTTTTCCCTAGTTTTTAATCTCTTTTCAGGTGACAAATAGTTTTCTCTTAGACCAGATTCACTTGATTTTTTTTTTTTTTACTTATTTAATTAAAAAGTAATTTAATGCTCAACAGGGACCCCAGGGGAAGTGTATGCTCATCTTGATTGCTTAAAAAAAAAAAAAAAAACTTGGAAAAAAGACATACCAAAGTGTAAGTATCTATATTCAAAGGCAAGAAATCGTAACCAACTGCTTCAGTATGGGTATGAAAATTGGGGTGCTGATGAGGGAGGGTAGTCATAAGATGATTTAATTAATAGAACAACTTGCAGAGAAAGTATTTGTATAGCAGAATGGTGAACAGAACGGGCAGAATGAGATATATCTGGGTCCACACTTGAGCTCTGCCAGTCACCAGCTGTGTACCCATAAGTGAAGGTACGTAAAGCAGCATGGCCTCTTGACTGGGTTGCCCAGTTCCATTCTGGTGCTGCCATTACCAGGCACATGATCTTGAACAGTCTGAAATCTCACTAATCCCTTGATTGGTACCTGTCTCACAGGACTACTGATGTGAGGTTTAAATGAGAGAATTTTATGTAAAATTGTGCACAGTGTCTACACATAGAAAGCTCATCAAAAATTTAATAATAATGCTATTACTATTACTATTAATTTACAATGCCATCTACTACTATAACTATTAATTTAGTGCTGAGCATGGTAGGGCCTGGAAAATTACTAAACCTGACTTGAAGCCTGAGTCTCTATTTGTAGGAAATGGAGATTAAACTACTAATCCTCATAGGGTTGTTGTGACAACTAAGTGGGACGTAGATGATTGAATGACCAGCACAGTCATTGTTTGCAATTATTCAAATGCATTCTGAGGGCTTGAATGAAAACCATTGGCATATTTGATTGCCAATAGTTCTTGCAGTATTTGTTCCAACCATTATTTCCTACTTGATATTCAATCTACTCACCTTCCCTTTGTCTTGTCCATCTATATACCATTGCACAGACGCCCTTAACACAATATTTTAATTTTCTTGGCTTTCAATTAAAGAGGACAGCCTTTGCCATTTACACCTATGTATTACTATGTATGGAGCCATCTAACATTTAATAAAGACCAGCTTTTATAAATTCTTTGCTAGCCACTACTTTTTGACCCATTCAGTTTCACCTTCAAACATTTTTTTTTAAAAGACTCATAAATTGGATAGATTTGAGAAGAAGTGCAGCTTCTAATTCTAGAAGGAAATCTTAAAAGGAAATCAGGGAAATGGGATCTTTACTCGTTCCATTAGTGCTGAACTTGCAAAGAGAAACTATCTTTAATTCAAAATCCTCTCCTAGAGTGCATGGCCATTTTGATAAGAATAGTGCAAGGTAATGCAATCCCATTTTAAATTTAGAAATTCTAAAGTTCACCCTACACCGAAAAGGCAGCAGCGAATGACCCTGATATGCTCACATTCAAGCAGGAAATCGGGTACCCAAGTCTCAGCCTAAGCAAACTGCTTAACATGCTGCAGGCAATATGGATTGTGGACAAAAAATCAAATGAAGATGTGGATCTCCCCAGTCATTGATTCTTGTTTTTGGCTTAGATGGCTCACTTGGGAAAGGAAAGGAATACCTTTCCTGCCTTGAAGAACACAACATGTTTGAACATTGCAGTGTAAAGGGAGCACACTGCCCAAATTTAGTGGTCCCTACTGGCTAGGATAACAACTTGGTAAGCAGAAGATTTTACATTTGATCAGCGATTGGTTGGGCTCCTGTGGCATGGCAGGCCTAGTGATAGATACAGAGATGAACCAAATGAGAATTCTTCCCTTCAGAGTGATACTCTCCAAGTATGAAAATCACATTGGGGCATAAATAACTGGAATACAGAGTAGAAAATGTGCAAGTATACAGCACAGGGGAGTCAAAACAAAAAGGGACCCCAGAAGAGGGAGAGATTATTCTTAGCTAGGTGACGAGCGTGTGCTCCACAGAAGAGATGAGGTTCCATAGATCCCTTATGAACAAGTTCTGTGCATGCAGAGAAGGGGTCTGGTGTGTTGGTGGGATGACTTAATAAATGGCACACTAATTTCTCCTAAAATAGTAGGATGGGAAATACCCTAGAATGTGAGGAGCAGCCTGTTCTGAAGGAGTCAAGATCACACGACCCTCTACTCAGAGGTTAGAAATCTATCCTATAGCCAACAGGTGAATGGGTTTTCAGGATTGGCCTTTCATTAGAATCACATAATGAGTTTTTGAAATTGCAGATGTCTGAGTAGGATTGTTCCCAACATTTGTGAGATCTAGACCAAGAGAGGAAATGGAGGCCTATATTCTGTATGTCTAAATATTTCAGTTTTAAAGGAAGTTCCACCAAGACCTGGTCTGGGGCCAGGAGACTCAAGGAGCCCCAATCTTCCTGAAGGTCACTCTGCCACTAGAGGCCTGAGTGGGCACATGGACCTTTGGGCAGAGGGCAGGGTGGAAACTGGACTCAGGTTGGAGACGTCCAGGCCATGATTGTACTTGCTCCATTAAGGATAGGGAATGTCTAGGTCAAGGTTATCAGGTCACCAGAGCAGCATGCTGCTCTACTCTGGCCTCACTGTTTGGACTCCAGATCACCAGGAGATTCTAAACACCATGCTGAACTATTCCCATGCCCTAAACGCAGAGGAGAGTACGGGGAGCATAGCAGTCCTCTTTATCCTCCAGCCTCGGGGGAAGTGGGGCAGACTCTGAAAAACTAAAGCAGCCTCTGTCTTGGTTTCCCAAGGCAGGCTGTGATTTTTATTCCCCAGCCTGACCCCAGCCCACTTGACCAGAGGACCCAGCTCAGCTTCTGTGTCCTTCCGTGTGTGCTCCACTGGTTTTCAAACTTAAAACACGAGGCTGAGAAGAAAAAAACCCCACATTTTTGCTTTTCTGTGTTTGTGATGCTTAGGGTTTTGTAAAGCATAGATGACCCCCAACCTGCTGTGGTCTACTAGTTGTGCTACATTTGAACTTAACTCTAGATCCATCCACTCAGAATTTCTTGGGGACATTGTTTCTGGATGAGTGCTAACAAGTTCTCAGGGTGATTATGATGCACAGGCATGGCGAGGAGGATTCTCTGTGCTCAACAGGCAGAGGGGGAGGTAGAATTGAGATGACTAAGGTTTCCAGCTCATTATGGGTTCAATTGTGTCTCCCCCAAAAGATTTGTTGAAGTCTCAACACCTCGTCCCTGTGAGTGTGGTCGTATTTGGAAGTGGTATCTCTACAGACGTAATCAAGTTCTGATGAGTTCATTGGTGTGAGTTCATTGTGGCTACATCCTTCTAAAAGGAGAGTTGCACAGGGAGGGCAGAGGCAGACTGCAGCCATAGCCCAGGAGCTCCAAGGATTGCTGGCAATCCTGAAAACCTAGGAAGAGGCAGGGCAGGAGCAGGTCCTTTAGGAGGGAGCAGGGCCCTGCAGGCACCTTGATTTCAGACTTGCAGCCTTTAGAATGGTGAGACAATACAATACATATCTGTGTTTTGGGTCACCCAGTTTGTGGTCCATTTTTATGGTGGCCCTATGGTGAGTAGGAAACTCAAACATAGATTTCAAGGCACGCTGATGGACTGACCTCTCTGAACTGGGTGATTATCTCAATTTGGAATGCTTTCCACATCATGAACATCTCTCCACAAGAAAAGGAGCCTCCTATCTAGTATCCCTCTCTGTCACCTAGCTGCACAAACACAAGGTATTAATTCAATGTGGGTTCCATTATCTACTATATAAAGAAGCATAAACAGAGGGTCTTAATTTACAAGACGTTTCAATTGTCTACAATATAATAAGGCATTTTCCAAAAGTTAAATGAAAGGTTTTTGGTTTTCCTATTCTCATGATGATGACCATATTTTAATTTGGTTTTGAAAGTATTTGGGGGAGCATTTTAAGGTATTCTCTTTAATCTACCACAGTGAAAATTATGCAGTGAACCTATAGGAGATTTCATCTCCACAAGTAACATTTTCCAGACAGGAAATTATTGCAGCATTGAATTGCCAAAGAGACAGCTGAAAAAATGGGTCATGCATTCATCCCATTCTGGGACATAAGCTGCCAGGCAGTTCACTGCTAATTTTTGTCCTCTTCTCGTAAACAAGCTACATTAACAAGTTACTTTAAAAATGCATACTAATTTCCCCAGTGAATCCACAGAAAAGAATCCAAGGCTCCCTCCAGAGGACTCAAATGGCTGTTTGTTTTCAGAGTTCAGGTGTGGCAAACTAGCTGGGGGCCAAAAATGCACATTGGATATTGGCCAGGAGGCTAGAGCTTCCCTCCACTCCAGCCCTGATTGCTCACGTTGGTACACAACTCATAGCCTGCCTGGTGGAAACAAAGAAAAGAGGAAAAAAGAAAAAAAAAGACTCGATTTTCAATTTCAATTTAATTACACAATCTATAGTGCCTAGTGGGAAGGATTTAGGGGCAAGATTAATGCTCAACGGTTCTCCATTTTGCATTTGTCTGATAAAGAATACTGTATTGATTATCCAAAGTGAGTTTTCAAAATGTTTTTCGAGAGCCAAATTCCTTTGGTGGTGGCAGAGTGGTTTGAGAAAGGGGGTGACTCCACTTTCTGACTCATTGCCAGAATTTAGATCAATTAGAGGTGTAAGACAGTCTTTGAATTGTACTGCCAGTGCATTCCTGAGAGTGCAGAACACATCCCTAATTGGAAGAAAAATGAATAGAAATTCCATGGTAGGATTAGAAATTTAAGCTGGTAGACAATAATGGCCCAATGCACCTGTCTGTTCTGAGAATGACTGTATAAAATAGGAAGACCGTCTTCTCTTCTGTTACAATCCAAAGTACTTCACTCTCATTAGCACTGGCAGCCATCTTGATTTTATCAGGCATCAAATTAACGTTTAGGATCATGTGCAAATATTTGGTGTTCTGTTTTGGTTCTGCATAGTCTATTAGTTTAGCCAAATGTACAAAGAAGGAAAATGCAGGGAATGACAATTTGCCTGTAAGAAGTGAACTTAATATATTTTTTTGACCAACCACTTTTACCTTACTAAATTAATGAGAGAACAGATCTCTTTATAAGAAAAGTATTCTCTATGTGAGTTAAATAAAAAGGGCACCAATACACTTTACAGGTTAACTTGCTCAGGCTTATGTAACAGTTTGAGTACATACAAATAACTGAAAATACGATGATAAAGAGATTAAGTTCAAAGGCAAATAAACCATTTGAAAAGGCCAACTGATTTTACTATTACACAATGACAGTATTCTCAGGTGTTAAGTTGGCTGTAAATCAACATTTATACTTCTATTTTTTTTTTTGAATCGGGGATTGAACCCAGGTGTGCTTAACCACTGAGTCACATCCCAGCCCTTTTAAATATTTTATTTAGAGACTGAGTCTTACTAAGTTCTTAGGACCTTGCCAAGTTACTGAGGCTGGCTTTGAACTTGTGATCCTCTTGTCTCAGCCTCCAGAGCTGCTAGGATTACAGGCATGCACTACCATGCCAGGCAACATTTACACTTATATTTAAAAGCAAAAAACCTGATGTGTTCAGTTTTGTCTACCAAATTGCCATAACAGTATATTGGTGAAATGGGTTCTTTATGTTCAAAGTTGGGTGAACTATGGTGTACCTGGCACAGATTAGGTTAAAGGTTAGAATCACGGGTAGATTGACAACGGGAACTACTTTGAAAAGTGCACCCTTGACTGGCATAAATGTAGATTCACCACTTTTCTCCTTGGCAAGGATGAGTTGTAATTTATACCAGAGAAGGAAAAATAAATAAGACATGGAGATTTGTATCTGTGAGTGAAATCTGAGCACATTTTGTTACAGGCCAATGTCTGCTTTCTCTGAGTCTAGTTCATAGGCATGTGGAGAAACTGCAGCTACACTAGCTTGTAGAGGGACAAGGCAGGTGGGGCACTGTGGGTTTTGGTGAAGACCTCCCTTGGTTTGTGTGGTTGAAGATCTCAATCCCCTTAAAGAGCTATATAGAAAGGTTCCATATACCCAAAAATACAAATAATAGATTAGTAAGAACACTGAGTAAGATAAGAGAGAAGGAGACAGGAAGATGCCTGCTGTCTGTGAGTGGAAATTAAAGATCAGAATGGGAAGTCACCTTGGAGTGGGTTTCCACTGCTAGGGGCTGAGTCCTTAGCTGCTGGGGAGGGAATGACTTTTAGCTGGGTGAATTAGTGCTTGAGAAAATCACAGAGGAGAATCACCTTGGTTTAGGTAAAAATAATAAAGGTCTTTATTTGCTGCCATGATGGTATGCGGAAGTCACAGCATGGTCAGAGGGACCCTTACATGCTACAACTGGCAGAGTCCATTCTTTGTGTAGGAATAGGTGGAGAGAAGGAATAGGGCTGGGCGCAGACAAAGAAAGTGCAGGATCACCCACAGTTGACTGGTTTATTTGTTCTCAGAATCAATAACATGCGTTGCTCATATCTAACCAGTAGCACGACACATTCACACATGCTTGATCATTAACATTCAAAACAAAAATCTATCTTACGGTTCATGAGAAGGGAAATACCTGGTTGGTAATATGTTCCTGGTTTTTTTCTGTAATCACTGAAAGAGAAAGCAAAAAGAATTTTTTTTAGCATGAAAACCAGTTTTAAAAAAATGCAGTACTGATTCTGCTCTGCTGTCAATCTAAACTGCCATAGCGCTCCACTGACTCTCTGAACGAGGGTTGGCATCACAGTGTGGACACTACAGTCACTCCAGTTATTGGTTGGTGTGTGTGTGTGTGTCAGTGGGGCGGGGGAGGCAGTCAAAACCCAAATAAAGCATGTTAGGCAAAGATAACAGAAAATGAAATCCAATAACGGTGATAATCAGCAGAAAGTATTAAAAGTTGGCAAAGAAATGAAGAGATGAAAAGGACCCAAGACAAATTCCATCAACAGCCATTCAAAGGTTTCCAAGCAACAACAACCTGTTGAAGTATAATGCCAATACCGAGTTCATGGAACCCTGGGAACTTTAGACAAGTAGTCTTAAGGTGGCAGGTAGCAGATGTATAAGAATGTTATAGAAATGGAGTATAAATGGACCAATATAGTGTATACAACATTTGGGAATTGGTGTTTTGTCACTTGGTGTAGTTCTCTGGGTATTCATCCAGGTTGCCACCTGTGTCTGTAGTTGGTTCCTTTTCCTTGCTGAGTATTATTCCATGGTATGGATGTTCCACCCTTGTTTAGCCATTCACCTGTTCAAGGAGGACATCTGGGTAGTTATCATGAACAAATCTGCTATAAACACGTGTATAGGTTTTCATATGAACATGTCTTCATTTTTCTGTAATAAATGCCCACAAGTATAGTTGTTGAATTGAATGGTAGTTGCATATTTAATTGTTTAAGAAACTGACAAACTAATTTTTTAAAAAAGATGAAAAAATAAATGAATCTTACCAGTCAATTAATCAACCAATAATAAGCATATGCTAAAATTTTCAAAGTATGCAGAATGAGGTGAGGCATCACCTGGGAAGAGGAATGAGTATTAAGAGTGAGGGAGTGGATCATGCTATTGTGGGAAATGCCAGGGGCCACACTTGGCAGTTTCTAGAAAAAACAAACAACAATTTTCTTCATTTTAAAGGGCATCACTCAGTAAAATACTCTTGATATATTTTCATATTTGGATTTGTGTTTGGTTAGCTTATGTGCAAAGGTTTAAAGAAGAGGCAAAATAATTTGAGGGAAAATCTCTTAAATTAGGCAGATCACCAGTTTCAAATATTGGCTCCCCAAAGAAGTGACATTTGAAATGAAATCAGAAGGATGATAAGGAATTTAACTTCACTGAGAAGGGGGGGAAGAACATTCAGGCAGAAGAAAGATCATGTGCAAAGGCCATGTGGCAGGAGGGTAGGGTGGTCTGAGGCATGGAAAGGAAGCCAAGATGGCCCCAGAGTGGAGAAGTCAGGGTGGTGTGGTGTGAGGTGAGGCTGGATGGCCAGACAGGACACATACAGCAAGTAAACCAGGGAGAACATTTTGGGAGATTCATGATCATGTTCAAAATAGAAAATCAACTATTAAGGGAATTTAGTCAGAATATAGAAAATGACATTAAAATGTCATGCGTAGACTTATAGTCTTGTTGCCAACTGGAGAAGGGACAGGACAGTGCCCTGGAGGAATGGCAGCACTGCAAAATCTTAGTTTTGTTTCATTAGGGACTGAGGGAAATCTGGAGAAATTCAAGAGAAAAATAAAAGCCCAAACTATGAAATCATGAGACCTGAACGGTGTAGCTGCCCACTGAACTCCAGAAAAGGAGTTAGAGCCTGGCATGTAAGAACAGCTCTGCCAACTACTAAGTGTTTGATTTGGGATCAGTTCCACAGTGCTCTGGCTTATCTGCCCATCTATAAGAAGAGTTAACGATACCCACACCCTCCCAGCCCTATTTTGTATTTTATTTAGAGACAGGATCTCACTGAGTTGCTTAGTGCCTTCCCTTGCTGAGGCTGGCTTTGAACTTGCGATCCTCCTGCCTCAGCCTCCCGAGCTGCTGGGATTACAGGCGTGCGCCACCATGCCCCAACGTGTATGAGTTTTGAAAGCAGGAGATGGGAGTGGGGTATTCTGGATGGCAGGGGCCAGAATGAGTAACACCTCAGAGGCAGGCGCGAGTGGGGTGTGTGGGGTGAATTGTGGGGAGTTCTGAGTGGCGTCTACAATAGTCCTCCCTCATCTGCAGAGCCACTTTTCACAGTTTCAGTTATTCATGGTCAAACGGAGTCTATGGTAAATGGAAAGTTGCAGAAATAAACAATTCATAAATTTTAAGCGAACTTTTATTATAGTATGTTACAATTGTTCTATTTTATTATTAGTTGCTATTAATCTCTTACTGTGCCTAATTTATAAATTAAACGTTATTGTAGGTATGCAAGTGTAATGGTTAATTTGACTTGTCAACTTGATTGGATTAAGAGATGCTGATGATTAAGAGGTTTCTGGGTGTATCCGTGAGGGCGTGTCTAGGAATGATTGGAATGTGGGATAGTGAATGGAAGTGGAGACCCTTGTAAGCATGGGCAGCACCACCCAATAGGTTGGTGGCTTGGATGGAATAAAAGCTGGAAGAACAAGCAAACAGATACAGATGCAAGCTTGGCTCTTCTTGAATTGGTTCTTGATCGCTGCTTTGATTATCTGAGGATATCTTCTTCACTCTTCCAAAGCGGACTTCGCCAGTGATTCTCCAGGTAGTTTTCAGAAACCTTGGTCTCAGACTAGGCTAGCAGTGTTAATTCTTCTTATTCTGGGGTTTCTGTGTCTTGGACTGCACAGCTGCTGGTTCTTCCAGTTCTCCAGCTGCAGACAGCCATTGTGAACTATCCAGCTTTTGCTGGTGTAAGCCAATCTAATAAATCCCCTTTTTATAATCATACTTCCTGTTGATTCTCTAGAGAACCCTAATACAGCAAGCATACTATACACAGAGTTTGGTACTATCTAGAGTTTTAAGTCTTGGCAGAGCATCTCGGAACATATGCACAGTGGATGAGGAGGTGACTGCAGCCTAAGCATATGTTCTAGCAGGTGTGACACACAGAGTGTGGGAAGAGGGGAAGGAGCCAGCCTTAGAAGGTGGTGCAAACTGAAGTGAAATTGGGGACCTTGTGGGCAGAGTCAGCAGAGATCTTTCAGAAGGGGAGAGGGTGACCAAAGCTGTCCTGGAAAAAGGCGAGCTGGGCAGTAGTGCCACACATGGGTTAGGGGGTAGGGCAGAGGAGAACAATGAGCCTGTGTGGTGTCCAGGCAGGAGAGAGGGGCGGAGGGAGGCCTGGAGCAGGTGGTGGTCCTGTGGTAGGTTGAAGGTAAGAAGAACAGCAGCAGGGGGCGCTCGAGTTTTTAGTCAGAGGAACTTTTAGATAAAGATGTTACTTAAGATACAATATGAGAAGGAACAGAATTTAAGGAGAAATTAGTGAGTTTAGTGCTCTTAATTAAGATATTGGTACCTGTAGGTTAAAGAAGTTGATGGGACAATTACAGTAGGCTGAATGATGTCTCCCCTCCCCCCCATATCCCCATCCTGACCTTTAGCACCTTACCTGGCACAGGGACTTTGTAGATATGATTAAGATAAGGATCTGGAGATGGGAAGATTATTCAGGTGTGTGCAAGGTAGACACAGAGTCCTTCCCTACAACAGAGCAGGAGGAGCTCATAGGCTGAGGGAAGACCATGGGATGATTATGGTAGTGAAAGACCCCAGCCCCATGTCTCAAACCCATGACATAGGTCAGAACCGCCCCCCCCCCCCCCCAGGAAAGGAACAGATTCCGGGAACTAAAAACATGACATAGGTCACTCTACCCAACCCTAACCCCCCTAGGGAGGTTTCGGGATCTGGTCTCGGGAACTGGTTTTAGGAACTGGTTTCGGGAGCCGCCCGGAGGTTGTTAAACTTAAACTGATAAACAGGTTAAGAAACCACAGGACAATTGAAAAAGTATAGGTCACCTTGTCCTAGCAAAAATCGTGGTTGTTCTGGGAGTTAAAATGTAACCTATGTGCTGTATTCAAAATATCCAATAAGAAACCTGTTGTTTACCGCGCGCGCGAAACCTGCCCCTTTACCCTATAAAAATCCTGTACCCCAAAGCCCGGTGTGCCAGTTCACCGAAGCTCCGGCTGAGGTTTTGCTGTGCACCCGCAGGCGCCTGTGTACCAATAAACAGCCTCGTGTTTTTGCAGCCAGCAGTGTCTTCGCGTGATCTTTCTTGGACAGGGGGACTGAGGGTCTTTCAGTAGCAGGGGTTGGAGTGGCTTAGTGTGGAAATGTCCCATGAGCCCAGGACTGTGAGCAGCTCTGGAACCTGCAAAAGGGGAGGAAGGTGCATCTCCCCTAGAGCCTCCAGAAGGAAGGCATCCTAGTGAGATCCATCTGAATTCCTGACCTCCAAACTAAAAGATTAACAAATTTGTATTGTTTTAAGATAATCAAGTTGGTGGTGCAATTGGATCTCTTGTGTCTGAGTTCCAAATCCATAGATTAAACCATCCATTGGTTAAAAAATTTTTTTAAAAATTGAAAAAAAATTTGCATCTGTTCTGACCATGCATAGACTTATTTTTCCTTGTCATTATTCCCCAAATAATATGGGACAGCAACTATTTACATAGCCTTACCTTGTATTAGATATTATAAATAATCTAGAAATGATTTAAAGTCTACAGGAGGGTGTGTGTAGGTTATACACAAATACTACACCATTTTACGTAAGGGACTTCAGCATCTTTAGATTTTGGTATCTAAGGAGGTTCCAAGGACAAATTCCAGTGGACATCAAGGGACAACTATAATTTCTTAAAGCAGCAAAAGGAAACTCATTCAAACAAGTTCTCATGCTCTGTATTTGTCCATTTCTTCAGGGCTGCTGAGTAATTGCTCTATACTGGGCCCTGGGCAAACACTCATATATGTCATATCCTTGGAACAACTGAGTGATGTAGAGATGATTATTCCTGTGTTATGGAGTAGATATGAGGTGCCTCCCAAAGCTCAAGTGTGAGACAATCAAGAAGGTTCAGAGGTAAAATGATTGGGTTATGAGAGCCTTAACCTATTCAGAGCATTATTCCTCTGATAGGGATTAGTAGGGTGGTAACCATGGGCTGGTGGGGTGTGACTGGAGGAGGTGGGTCCTTAGGGGTGTGCCTTTGGGGTTTATATTTTGTACATGGCAAATGGAGTCACTTTTTCTGCTTCCTAGTGCCGTCTACTGAGCTGCTTTTCCTCCACCTCACTCTTCTGCCATGATGTTCTGCCTCGCTTCAGGCCCAGAGTTATGAAGTTGGCCATCTATGGACTGAGACCTCTGAAGCCATGAGCCCCCAAATAAACTTTTCCTTCTCTGATTGTTCTTGCCAGGCCTTTTGGTCACAGCAATAGAAAAACTGACTGATATATCCTATTCTCTCTCTCCCTCCTCCATTTCCCTCCCCCACCTCCCTCTCTCTCTATCTCTCTTTCATTCTTTCAAGATTAAATGACCAGGGCTCAAATAATTTATAAAATTTGTCCAAATTTACATGATGCCCCAGTGAAGGAACAGCCAGCATCCTAACGCACGAGGTGAAGACTCTTCACGCATAGCAGTAGCCCATTTGTAGAAAAAAAAGCTAGTGTTTTCTATCTTCTTTTTGTTTTGATGAGGACGAAAAGAGGGAGCAAAATAAGAACACCTGGCCAGCTTGTTAGAGTGGCAGGCTACTGGAAACACAAACAGCTACCCCCCAATTCTTTAAATTTTAATTGCATTATGTCTTAAAAAACTGAGCTGAACAAGTCATAGAGGGAGGCTGTCCACATGGTTGGCTCTTCTTAGGAGGAAGGTGGTGTTGAGACCCTGCTGTTCATTCTTGGACTTCAGGAACGATAGTTGTAGAAATGCCCAGAAGCCTACTGTCACTAAAATTTGAGGAGACCTCTTCCTCTGAGATTTATAATTTTAGGATAAGTGCATTAAATTCTCCAAACTGCAGTGAGACCCATAATCCCTCCCATTGTAAAAGGTTTGATGAATCACCTCAAACTGACTAAAACCCCAGGGGAGATTCTTTTACTGCCTAAATAGTTTAAAACAGTGGTTCTGGTAACCAGCCCATTTGAGAGTCTAAGAGCAGCTATAAAGCTGCTCCTCAGAAAAATGCCACCATGCAATAAGGGGCAGAGGCAGGAGGACTGGTGGGCTTCACTGTGTCAGATACTTCCTAAATTCTGGCTATACAGGTGAAGGCAGCAAGGTACCATCCTCACTAAAGTCAGGGTCACTGGGAGACAGATCAGTAGAGAGAAACCACACCACTTCCTGAGTTATGAGTGACATGCTGTGAGCACATAGGGAAGGGCCAACTAATAGGATTGGCCTTGGGGACAGATTTCCAGTAGTACGCTGCCACTCACCACTGTTACACTCCCTTTCAACTTACGCAGAACTGTGTCATTGCCAATACAGGACAGCAATTTCAAGTGATTTGTGGCTAGCCTTTTTGTTAACAGACTTTAGAACAGCATTTATATCTTCATCTTTTGGATAGGAATGTTTGAGCAAATGCTTAAAATATGGCGAAGACAAGGAATTAAAGTTCAGAGGTAGGACTTGGCATTTAGATACAGGAATCAGAATAATGAGACCTTCTAAACATGAATAGCATTGGAGAGATCCATGAAAACAACTGGCATGTCTAGAGGGGAGAGTTCAGAGGAAAATAGTGTTGCCTGGTGGTGTGGCCGAACTGAAAACCAGTCAGTTTTTTTTTATGTTTGAAGCAATAGACAATTTGGTAGCATCATGGCTTCAGCAGAGGTGGGACGTGAATCAACTGGTGATTAGACAGAGCAAGGTAGGGAGAGAAATTACAGAATAAGCAGGAGGACTTGGTGGGATGGATAAACTAGATGGTGGCTTGGGGCTTAGACTAGGGAGGTAGAAATGGGAAGGAAGATCAAGAGGAAAATCAAAGAAGGCTTGTTGAAGAAGAGTTTGAGAGTAGTGGATAAGAAATGGATACAGGGTGTAAGGATAAGAAATAATGATGCTATTTATTCATTTATGAACAAATATCATTTGAGTAGTGTTATGGTCTGGCTCTGGAATAGGCTCATGTGTTAGGCTATGCAGGAATGTTCAGAGGTGAAAAAATCAGATCATGAGGGCTCTAACATCATCACTGGATTAATCCATTTGATGGATTAATAGTTTGAATGGATTACTGAGAGTTGGTGAGAACTATAGACAGGTGTGGCATTGCTGGAGGAAATCGCTCACTGGGGTTATGGCTTTGGGGACTCTATCTTCCCCAGACCCCTTCCTGTTTTTCTCTCCGCTTCCTGGCTGCCATGAATTGAGGAGCTTTCCTTTGCTATATCCTTCCACCATGATGATTCTGCTTTGGAGACAGTCCACCACAGACTGAATCCTCTGAAACCATGAGCCAAAATAGATCTTTCCTCCCCCAGGTTGTTCATGTCAGGTATTTTGGTCAGTGACGAAAAGCAAACTAACACAAGCCGCTACTATTTGTCTTATATGGATACTAAGCTCTGGGGACTCAACCGTGAACAAGACCATTGTTGCCAAATGGCTTGCTCCTGCTCCCAAAGGGCTCTATTTCCTCCTCTTCCAGGACATTGTCTACTTCTGTACTATGACCCACATTTAGCATGACCCTTTCTGTAGGGATGCCCAAATTGTTTTGAAAATGCTACATGTCAAGTCTTGCAATGGAGGAAAGGAAAGGAGTTGAGGTCATAAATCGGTTCCTCTTTTTCTGGGGAGCAAATAAGCCTATTATTAATCCATGTATGCAGAGTAATTTTATATTCTGTAAGTGTGGAATGTTGGAGTCTCACATCCCTTTTCTCCCCATTGAAGGATATTTTAAAAAGGAATTTGAGCATTTGGGGTAGAGGACAGATATGGTAATCTGAAATTGAGCAGTTTGATGATTTGGTGAAGTAGAACTTTGTCTCTACATTGCAAAGGGTCTCAGAGCTGCAGCCATCGCTTATGAAAGGCGCAGGGACCAGATTAGGAATGGTCAGTCTGTTTCTACAATTCAGGCCATTCTGTCCACAGCTGCTACCTTTCTGAGCCCATCAGTATCTCTCCCTGGACTTTGACGTTAGCCTACTGGGGTCTCCCTGCTTTTTCCAAACCTCTCCTACATCTCATCCTCTGTTCCTTGCCCACCTCTCCAGTCTCACGCTGGGTCTGTCCCTTCTCTGCTGGCCTCCAACCACTTTGGTTTTATGTTTGTTTCTAGTCCTTTACAGCCTCTGGTCCTTTGCACATGGTATTTGCTCTCCAACTTCAGGGCTGGCTCTTTGTATTTTCTGCTTCAGTTTAATATTCAGTCCTCGGGTTCTTCCCTGGATATACCAGCTCTTCTTGTGATTCTTGATCTCAGCCTATTGCTTCCCCAGACCACTTACCATAATTTGCAATTATTTTGTTTGCTTGCTTCTTTGCTTCTCTCCTATAATGTCAGCTCCTGGAGGTCAGGGGCTGTGTTTTTTTCATTTATTGTCGTGTCCCAGGATTCAGTCCAGTGCTGGCCTTTCCCAGGTGGGAAACTGTATACATAGTTACAGACTAATTGGCAATGTGTTCAGTGGGTGCAGCTGCACAAGCCTCCAACGTGTTGAAGACATCTAGTCCTGACTTGATTCCCTCATAAAAAGAAAGGTTCATGGGTTAAAAAAATATTAGATGGCCCATGATGGGGCTGCATCTTGGATCATATTGAATAAGCTGTTTTGCGATGGCAGCACTTTTTGTATTAGTTCCTAATTTATTTTCCAAGAATTTTTAAGTATCCTAGCAATGGGGATCAAAAAGTTCCTTTTTTGCTACTTTTAAAACCATCTTTAGTATTATTAATTCAATATTATGAACATAACAAGCATTCCAATTCTGGTAACAGAAGTTAAAGATTGAGAGTTAATTCTAGATAATTTAGAAGATCATGAGTTTTATTTTTACTGAAGATCAACAATGTTATAAATTGTCATTTTAGCTTATATTAGCCAAATTTCCACTTTTTCCTTTTGCTAAACTGCAATTTACTAAAATAAGGTTTTGTGGCACAGCTATAGTAGATACAGAGCTTCTTTTGAATTACATTGTGTACTATGTGTAAGTAGAAAGCCCTGGGGGGTGCCAGGCTGAACTGGACAGCCAAAGCAATGGGTTGGAACTTGAAATACAAACCTGGCCTGTCTGGGGACACTCTGGGTCCAAGTTTCCAGAGGGAGTCCAGCATTTAGATAGGGTATCTGCTCCAATGAGGAAGTGGTGGGTGACCGCAGGTGATAACGCATGGCAGGGAAAAGTCCCTGCTTTGGTGGAACTTGGTTATCAGGTCGTGTACAACTCAGGCAACAAAGTGGGAACAGAGTTGCTGGGAGACTGAGGTACAAGGCATGAGCTGATTCAGACATTGATGGGGGCACAAAGGGGAAAGGGTGGGGAGGGGTAATGGGAATAGGAAAGACAGAAGAATGAATGGGACATAACTTGCCTATGTTCATATATGAATACACGACCAGCAGAACTCCACCTCATGTACAACCACAAAAATGGAAAGTTATACTCTTTGTATACGTAATATGTCAGAATATACTCTACGGTCATGTGTAACTAAAAATAACAAATTAAAAAAAACAAGTAAAAGAAAATAAGGAAGTTGATAGGGGAGTCTTTTAGTGACTGTGTTCAGGCAATTGGTTGAGGATCAGGGGGACTTGGGAGTCAATTCATTTCTGTGAATAAGAGAAAATGATCTTTTCCTTTGAGCTATTAAAGTTATAATAAATTAAAATGTGTCATATTATTTTGAAGCCCTGGTGGTTTTGAATGGCACTAAGGATCATGTGTTTTTCTTGCTTATGGATCATCTCAGCCTGGTGGAGATGTAAATGTCCTTTGGCCCATGCAAGGGAAAAGGAGGGAATTCCACTTCAGGAAAACCTAAATCCCCCCCCCCCCCAATTTATTCAAATCATATTTGACAAAGAGAAATGGAATTTAGGGGGATGAATTTTAACTGTGAAAAGCCTCTGCTAGTAAAAGATTAAGGGGTATGTGGCTTAGCATCTTTTAATTATTTTTTTTTCTTGTGCATCTTGAATATACAGTGTTTGAAATCTCTGGTTGGATCAACATTATTTTGCTCAGAGGTTTGTGGACTTTGCATACTGATTCTTTCCTGTTTCCAAGTACATTTGCTTTTAGGCTATTTTTATTCACTTTAAAGGAATTTTAATAACTTTCTGTTGACAGCATGGACAGCTGGTCTTGAGAATTAAAGAAAATTCACTTGCTGACTGAGGAAGGAAGTGACATCAATGAGCTTCTAAAGTCAGCCCAGAGGGGGAAATTGGCTTGTGAGAGAGTAGCCTTTCAATGCACTGTATTTATCGAGCGATGCCTTGAGATGCAAATTGCTGTATCAATCAAACCTATGGTGCCTACCTCCAACCAACTCAGTGCAAACTGGAGGAACAATGCCCTGAAACAGAGAGGAAAAAGGATGAGAGGTGTAGGCACCCAGGGGCGAAGTGAATTATGGGCGCTCAGGCTGCTGTCTCACCCAGCTGATGCTTCATTCTCTGTCAAGACTCAGTTTCTTTGTCTAGAAAATGAGTTTGATGTAAACTGTTGGTTGAAGTCAGTCTGTTTCTGTGACAGATGGCAAAGAAGACCACGAACTAATAGATAGAGTGTAGACATGTCATCTTGCCACTTTTGTCCCAGAGAGAGCCATCAATTGCTTTTTATCTCCTACTGAGAGCTATGTAGATGCAGGAATCCTTAGGTGTTGTGTTGAGCTGCTACCTGGATCTCTTATACTTTTAAATCTGTATTCTCTGTTTACAGTGAATCTGGACTTTCAATAATAATGACAAAAGTACAGCCAATTATCATTGTCATGGTAATGAATGATGTAATGCTCACCACCTTCAGAGAATTCCCCTCTGCTGCAGTTATTTGTCTTTCAAACACAGTTGTGGTGCAATTTGACAGCGTGTGTATACGTGTTGTGTTGTGGACGCATGCACGTATGAGTGTAGACGCACACGTGTGTGAAAGAGAGACAGCAAACTACCCAGGTATGTTTTACCCAAGTTATAAGCTGGAAAATTAAGTTGCTATTTATTTCTTACTCTGCAGCATGTAAGGTGGCTACAGTAATGCTTCAATAACAGTTAAAACTAGAGCTTGAGTTTAAAATCTAGAATCACAGGAATAATTCGATTCAAGAAATAGGTGCATGAGCTGGCTGAAGTTTTCTTTATCTGACATCATATTTGGGGCATTCAGTTCAATTTTCAAACTTTATGATGATAAATATGCTACCTGAATCAATATAAAAATATTGATTAAAGAAAGGTATAAACTCTCACCTGCCTTAGTTTTCAAGCCAAAGACTTGAAAATACTGAATTTGCTTATAACTGCTTAAATTCTTTGACTAGATTGCCTCTCAAACTGGAGATGCTTTAACTCAGCAAGACTCATTCATTAGATCCTACAATGATATTTTAATGAGCATCTTTTCTGGACATGTTAATATTCTAGGTGCGTTGACGGTACAGAAATAGAGAAAATGAAATGAGTCTCTCACACAGATAAAAATGTCAAATCATGGATTTGTCAGATATTTATAGTAAATTGCATATTTAATCAGGCACAAAAGGTATTTGAATCCCGATATAGTAGAACTAGTGATGGTGTCACTTTCAGACTTTCCTAATCTTGACTTGGCCAATATCACTCCATATATGTTATTTGGCAGATTTATTCACATTTCTGTTTTACTTCACAATGATGGGGCTGTAAATACTGAATTTGCTTATAACTGCTTAAATTCTTTGACTCTAGAAGGAATGAGAAGGATTGAGAATTTCCAAAGACTTGGCAAAAACAACAAAAGAGAAGTAGAGTCATGTTTCGAGGGACAATCTTAAGGGGCTTCACGGAGGAGACAGCATTGAGCTGGGCAGGATATTAACAGAAGCAGATTAGGGGAACAACATTTCACTCATTAGGATAGGCACGTGCACAAAGCCTGCAAATGCCTGCGTAAGGGACAGAGAAAGAATTCTGGGTGGAGAATCATAACAGACACAGGAAAGTGTCAAAGGGACCACTGTCATGGAGGACCCTTATACTCAGGGAATGATTTTTAGCGTCTATTTGGTGAGGAGGTCCTTGAAGACTTTTGAGCCAGGGAATGACCAAAATAACATTTTACAAAGACTAATCCAAGATTAAGGTTTGAGGATGAGGATTATGCTAACTAGATGGAAGAGTGTAGATGGATGTGTGTGTAGAGCAGGCCTGGCAGAAGTGGAACTCAGGAGCCGGTCTCAGGCAAATACCCTGTCATTTTTGGCAGAGAGATGTTGGAGACTACAGGAAGGCTCTCTAGTTGAATGTAAAGAAGGAAATAAGTATTCTGTTGGTTTGGATCTGGAATGTCCTCCTAAGGCTCATGTTGAAGGCTTGGTCTCCAATGCAGCAATGTCCAGAGGTGGACTTTCTGGTAATTGTTCTGATCATGAGGGCTCTAATCATGTCAATGGATTCATCCATTGGTGGATTGGTATCTGAATGAACTATTGGGAGGTGGAGGAAACTACAGGAGATGGAATCGAGGTAAAGGGCATGAGTTCTTAGGATATGACCTTGGGGACAATATCCTGTCTCTGGGCCTTTCCTTCATCTGTCTCTCTGCTTTCCAGTCACATGAGGTGTGCACCTTGGCCTCAGCACACCCTTCCTCCATGAAGAACTGTTTTACCACAGGCCCAGAAATACTGGAGTCAGCTCACAATGGACTGAAGCCTCTGTGACACAAACAAACATCTCCTTCTTTAAATAGTGTCTCTCAGACATTTTGTCACAGAGACAAAAACAAACCAAACCAAAACAAAAAACAAACAACAACAACAACAACAACAAAAACCTGCCTAACCAAATATCAAGATCAGAAAATTGGAAGACAGCTGCATTTTATGGATATTTGAATAACCTGATGACTGATTAGGAAATGATTGCAAATTTTACACTCTCCACAGTGAATGGGAGGAGAATCCTTCTCTAAGCTACTCTAAGGGTTTATCGTCAGGAACTATCATATTTGAAGTTTAGTTTGAGAGCCTAAGTTCTCACTAGTTGTGGAGTTTCAGGGCAACTGCCAGTTTTGGCAGAAGAAAATTAGGCCAATCTCCTTATTTATAAACTGAAGTTGATAGAACTTATCTAAGGACACTAATAAAGTCAGAGCTGAGGACAGAACAAAGATTTCACTAATGATCAAGAGTGGGGGCCGAGCAATCCGAATGTTTGATTTGAATCCCAGTTTCCTTGCCCAGTGTAAGCGGTCCTGGGCAAGTAACATCTCTGAGCTTTCTCACTTACAAAATAAGGTTCATAAATATACTTACAGAATTTTTTTGGGGGGGGTACCAGTGATTGAACTCAGGGGCACTCGACCACTGAGCCACATCCCCAGTCCTATTTTGTATTTTATTTAGAGACAGGTTCTCACTGAATTGCTTAGCACCTTTCCATTGCTGAGACTGACTTTGAACTCGAGATCCTCCTGCCTCAATCTCCCAGACCACTGGGATTATAGGCATACTCCACCATGCCTGGCACAGAACTGTTTTTGATGGTTCAGCAATTTACATATGTAAAGGACTTAGCACAGTACCTGTCATCAATAATGAGCCAGGCTAGTACTCTCCCTCATATCACAGGCTACCCAAGATCAGGTTAATAAAACCAGATTATCTAGAAGTCAGAAGGAAGCTGTTTTCTAATGTAGCTAAGAATGAGAGCCGGACACATGCCTGTAATCCCAGAAATTTAGGAGGTTGAGGCAGGAGGATCACAAGTGCAAAGCCAACTCAGCAATTTAGCAAAACCCTGTTTCAAAATAAAAAGGGCTGGGGATGTGGCTCAGGGGTTAAGCATCCCTGGATTTAATTCCTGGTACCAAAAAAAAAAAAAAAGAAGAATGAGACCAAATTTCAAGATTGCAAGTATGCTATTCTTATTTGACCAGGGAGTATGGAAAACAACTAAATACAATATGAGTTTTAATGTAAAAAATGAAGAAAAATTAAAAATGAAAAAAGTGAGATTTAAATGATTAACAAATAGTCAAGAACTTTAGCATCACCAAATAAAAGCCAAGTGCATAGAATCCTGCTTTGACCTTGAAGACACTAATACAAATTCTGTCCATGGTCTCCATTCCCCAGTTTGCCAAGTGGATGGGAGGAAGAAGACTGCTGCTCTCACTCCTGTGGGGAAACCAGCTGAGAGAAGGACAGCTGGGACTTCATGTCAGCTGAGGGCCTGGGTGGCCTGTGCCTCTCTAGGGAACCAGTTCTGATTCTCATGCAAAACATGTCTTGAGAAGAAAGGTGTATACAGGTTTCTGTTTGACCTTTTATACTTTGTAGGGTAAATGATGATATGGCACCCACCATTGTAGCATCAAATTCACTTTCTTTTTCTTCATATTCATGAGACTTAACAAACACTGAGCTTTATTAATTTCTTATTAAGTTTTCAGATCCCAGGTGTTCTTGGCTTCTAATGATCTCTAGTGAGCACTCACAGTCTTAGTATAGTCAGGGAAACTGTAAATCACACAACCCATCAATGATACACACTGGATCTCATGATCTCTTATAGCAGGATCCATATTCTTAGTATGAGTAAATTTTTTCTTCCCCTTTACCTTTACAACTGGTGAGAAATTTGAGCTTTTTTAAAAAATTCAAAATTCAGTTAAAATTCAAGCTGAATTTTGAAATGAGATGCCCCATCTTTTTTCCTGCAAATTCAAACAGCATTTTTCCTCAGAAAAATATTAAAACAAAACATACCCAGTTGAGACAGCTGGTTTTTCCCTTATGCTAAGTTTACAGTAAATATGGTTGTATTTAAATTGTCTCTTATCCATACATCAACAGTTACCTACTTAAGGGTGGAACAAGGTGGAAGGATTGTGCTATGATTGTTGGTTGGTCTCTCAGTTTTTCCCACTGATAGACATGGCATAAATGCACTCCAGATAGGTTGCTTGGATAGTGTGGACCAAGCTTCTGAAGAGAGTAAAATCCAAGGCTGCACCTTTGTCAGGGATTCCTCTGTTGATCAGTGGGTAAACCTACTGCACATCATGAGCCTGTGGTTCAAGAAACAGAGACCAAACATAAATGGTGGCTCTTAGATGGCCGCAATATTCTTAGTGTTAACCTGCTATAGATTTTCCTATGCAATTCCAACAGCAGAGATGGATCCAAGATTTTGTTAATTTCATAATTTTTTGGCATTTGAGGACTTTTCCATTTGTTTGCTTCTACATTTCAGAAGTCCTAAGCATAATTCTAATTCCCTTTGAGGGTGAAGGCAGAAGGGCTTTTGCAGGGTGAAAGGTTGCCATAAAACCAATTCTTTGGTGGCAATCTATGAACTTTTCCCCTATTTTCTAAGTGCCGAAAGGCAAAAATGATGAAGTGATCTATGATTGTGGTCTATGGTTGTATCATAGAGAATTCTTTAATGAGATCCCATTCATTCACATCATTACAATTAATTAGGGAGAATAATTTACTATTCATTGGAGTAAAAACTGATTATTAACTTTTCGTAAAGTATAGTTTTTGTTTCCTGTAGTTCACTATTTTTTGTTTTTACTTAGCAGTATATGTGTTGATTTCTTTTCACAATGATGATAGAATAATTTTTCTTTCTTTCTTTTGTTCTATTTGGAAAATGTGTACCTCTGGTCATATTTGATTATTGGCATATATTGAAATAATTTGGTTATTGCTGTATATTGAAAGTAAACCTTGAAAAAGTAACTTAACCCTATGAAGTCCTAAACTATTTTATACGTAAATTGCTATATGATTTCCCATGTAAATAATCTCCAATTCTTCTTTTTTTCCCCTCAAAAGAACAGAGAACATAAACCCTTAGTGTTTTATGGTACAGGCCAACAGCACTAATTCTGCAAGAGTGCTATAGTGAGTGTTTATCTCACTGTAATTCTTACATTTAAGCACACCCAATTGGTATAAATAAGAATTTAAGATGGCAACTTATCTTCTCTCACTGCTTGCTCTATCCATCTTTCTCTCTTAACCAAGTTAGGGTCAATAATGTTTTGGTAGTTTGGACCACCAATCACAATCTTCTACAACTAGAAAATCCTTTCTCCTTAACTTTGATTAAGTTCACTACTTATAGAGAGTTTTCTTTTTCCCTGGTTAAGAGATATTTTCTATACAAAAAAAACTAGTCATGCTAGCATGATGCTGATTCTTGGACAAAACACATTATGCTTCCTCTGTAATAGTACAGACCTAGGAAGGGTCTGTTTGAGAAAGCAGTGTGTCAATATTACCTTTCATTTTAAATTGCTATCTAAGGTTTCTTTCACACACAGCAGAGCATGTTTAAAATCTAGATCAGTTTTATTGATTAGGTATTCAGTAGTGATTATAGAAAGTAAATTCAACATTCTTCACTCTAAGAAGGTAGAACTCAAAAATCAATAAAAATCTCATTGTAGTAGTTGCGTTGAGATGATTTTCAGGACTAAGGTGGAGACAGAGAATAAAGTAGAAGACCACTGTAGTGCTTTATTTTATTTTATTTTTCCATACTGGAGATTGAACTCAGGAGTGCTTAACCTCTGAGTCACATCCCCAGTCCTTTCTATTTTTTAAATTTTGAGACAGGATCTCACTAAGATGCTGAGGCTAGCTTTGAACTCACCAATCTCCTGCCTCAGCCTACTGAGCCTTTGGGATTACAGGCGTGCACCACTGCACCCACTACTGTAGTGCTCTTGAGGAGGGGTGAAGAGGCTCTTCGAGGAGGCAAGTGGTATTAGGATATAGAGGGGGGACCCATTCTAGAAAAGCACAGCAGGTGAAACTGACCACTTGATGAGTAAGTGAAAGGGAGAAATGAGGTCACTTCACAGGCTGGACATTTGATGTCTACTGGAAGGGTGGTGCCTTCCAAGAAGCTGTTTTGGAGGGTAAGATAATGAGTTCCATTTTTTACATGGCTTAAGTACCTACAGGACATTTAAGGATGGAAACATTGAGCAGGCAGATGGGTACTTGAGTCTGAAGCTCCAGGGAGCTGTCTGGGTTTCATATGTAGGTGTAGCAGTTATCACAGTACTGGGGTTAATTGATACGAAGTGGTATTACTCAAGGAAAATAAAGTGAAAAGAACTAGAACTTGGGTGTGAGCAGAGGAAGAGGAGCTCAGAAAGAGGAGAAAGTATAGCCAAAAAGTGTAAACGATTAAACAAGGGCATGGTGCATGGTTATCAAGGAAGTAAAGAAGGTGTCACTTTGACAATGGTGATAGTGGAAGCACAGCCCCTTAGGAGAAGGATTTATCAATATCTAATACAATTACCTTTTGATTTACCCTTGGATTCCAAGTTTATCCTGACGATACACTGCTACCATGTTAAAATGCACATTACCTGTTATGGCATTACAAGACTAAGAACAATCCACATCTATCCACTCTATGGAGGATTACTTATTTATTAAAATAGAAAAAGCAAAGTAAATCTCTTTGAGATAAGACTGTGTATATGTATATATGGTCATATTTGCACAAAGAAACCCAGAGAAAATAAATCAGAGACTAGTGAAAATGGTTCTTCTGGGGAAGGATGTATGTATGGGCAGAGTGAGCAGGATGTTCTTGGGAGCAAGGTTTCCCTGAGGATACCTTTTTGTACAGTTGTAACTTTTGAAACATGCAAATACTTTACATATCCAAAATAAAAGGTAAAAGGGTAAGTCCTAAAACTGAATGTGGATTTAAGCAAATGAACCTCTTTATCAAAATGATAAAAAAGTAATAGAAAAACATTCAAGTCACTGTGAATACAATACTTTATTAATTTTAAAGTTTGTGTTCTAAGAGTAAAATGTACTGGAAAGAGTTGGAAGTAGCACTTGGTAAATTTATTGTTGGTAGTACTATTGGCACTAAAGTTTTAAAACAACTTTAAGTACACCTAGGATTAAGAAAATATGTTTAAATGTTCAACTTCCCTGGCAGTCAGAAAAACAGAAATCAAAACTACATTAAGATTTCATCTCACTCCAGTTAGAACAGGGGTCATCAAGAATTCAAATAATCATCAAAAGGTGGTGAGGATGTGGGGGAATAGATATATTGTTGGTGGAACTACAAATTATTACAACCTCTTTGGAAAGCAGAATAGAGATTCCTCAGAAAACTATGAATGGAACCATTATATGACCCAGCTATCCCACTCCTTTGTATTTATCCCAAAGATCTAAAATCTGAATACTATGGTGATACGTGCACATCAATGTTTATAGCAGTATAATTCACAATAGCCAAGTTATGGAACCAGCCCAGGTGCCAGTTGATAGATGAATGGATTAAGAAAATGTGGTATATATACACACATGGGAATTTTACTCAGCCATAAAGAAGAATGAATTTACGGCATTTGCCAATAGATGGATGGAACTGGAGAATATCATGCTAAGTGAAATAAGCCAAGCACAGAAAATCAAGGGTTGAATATTTTCTCTCATATGTAGAAGCTAGAGACAAGTGAAGGGGAGCAAGGGGCTTGGAACCCATGAAGATAGGGAGAAGATCAGTGGAGTATAGGAAGGAGATTGAGGGAGGGAGGAGGGAAAGGAAAAGGGAGGAAATGAGGAATGAATTTGACAAAATTATACCTTGGACATGTATAACTATACCACAGTGAATTATACCCCCTAAAAGAAAATAAGCTTAATAAAATAAATAATATTAATATTTTTAGGAGCTAAAAATTTCTGTGAAAGAGAAAAGAGTTGGGACAAAACAGAAGAATTCTAAATTTCAATTAAATATAAATAGAAATACATCATTTAGAAAAACAAATACCCTACTATCTATCCATGAGCACACCCAACCCCAGATCTTGGTAGCTGCATGTTGTTCTGTAAGGAGAAACCAGGGCTCTTACAGAAACCTATTCCCTGGCTGGGCTCTGGAAAGAATATCTCTTTCTGCCAGCAATTCAACACTAACCAGGTCATGGCAAAAATGATGCAGGCCATGGCTTAAAGAGTTCTTCACTGGAAAAGTATGCAAATCCAAAAGAATGATTACTCTTGATCATGAAACATTGTGTGATCAAAAATCAATGAGTTTATGGTGGTCTCCCATCCCCCCAAAAATGGTGAGAAATGGGGAAAAGTTCAAATTCTTACTAAGGAATGTTATGCAAGAAATGTAGAAAAGATGACAGAATTAAAAAATTATTTAAAATCCCCGATGTAATAACATGTTTCAGGTGGAGACTGTCAGTGGATGCTAAAGTAGCATATTGCCATTGTGCTAAGAACTATTCCATGGATTTTTTCATCATTGCAAAGGAAAGTGTACTTTTAAAATTACAGAGATCTGTTGCGAACACTTTCAACAAATCAATCAAACGTGGCATAATTAAAATCAATACATACTAAGAAGGAAGATTCAACCTGTGAGATTTCAGTTCCCTAAAATGTCCAACCTAATTTCCAGATCTGGACATTGGTTCATGTAAGCTACATGTTGAAGAGTGTAGGACTTCCTCAAAGACAACTGACCAGGACCCCTCAACAAGGCAATGTCATGGTAGAGGGCAAAGGAAAACCAGAGACTATTCTAGATGACAAGAAAATAAAGAAACTAACTCCAAACTCCATGTTTGAACACAGATGAATCTCTGCTTCAGGTAGGAGACAGTTGTAAAAGACATTCTGGGATGACTGAGACATTTGAATATGGACATGATATCAGAGGTCATTACAGAACAATGGTACCTTCTTAGACGTGAAGATGTTGCTACATAGGAGAATGCCCTCATTCTCCAGACATATGTGTCCATGTATTTTGGAGTGAAGTGTAAGCTTGTCTACAATTTAATTTAAAATGAACCCTTGAACTCATACCAGGTGGGGGCAGGCAGTGCACCAAGCAACAGGTTAGTAACTCATGAATCTTGGGGATGGTCCTGAAGGTGTTCATTGTGCTATTCTTTCAGCTTTTCTGTAGGTTTGAAAATTTTCATAACACACAGTTGAAGGGGAAAAACAAAGCAATCAAAGAGCCAAGTGTGGAACAGGTAAGATTTAGGGGAAAAAGTCCTTTATTTGACCAGTGAGGAGTTTAAGTTACAAATTTCAGCACAATAGTAGGATCTGAAGCCAAATATCAGTGATTTTGGAGGTGAGACAAATGGAGATGGGTAGGGAAAATCTTCATGTATGAGAAATTTGAATGAAAAAGAGAGACAAGAGATTGTGTTAAGGTAGAAATATTGATGGAAACAGAGAACTTAGAAATAGTTCTGGGCTGAGGGCAAAGAGCTTGCTGAGAAGACCTATGAGAACATACTGGAGAGACAGTTATGGAAACTTCCAGAGACAAGTGCTGGGTGGGTGGGTGGGCAACATATCTAAGGCTTGGTTTGACTTTGAGTGAGGTAAGAGACACATCATCCTTTGATACCAGAAGTCAAGAGGGTAGGGGGTGTGCACTGAGTGCAAGCTGAGAGAGAGCATGTCTGAGGCTAGAAATTCCTCCAAAAATTCTGAGCAAGACAGGTGCTGAAAATGAAAAGAGTGAGGCTTCCAAGAGTGCAGTGAAGGGAGGAGTGATCATTAATGGGAATAGGACTGTTTGGATACTGGGTGGAGTGACACCCATCTGCATGGGGTGTGATTTCTCCATTTTTCTAGGCAGATGATGTGAAAATAGCAGGATGCAAGGGGCTTGGTGGTCCTGAAGGGGAATCTCGTGATGGTTGGCAAAGATCCAGGCTCAACTGAGAAGGAAGGTGGCCGAAGACAGAGAAAATGCAGGACTGGGGAGATGCAAGATCAGTTAGGTGGGTGAGACGTGCCCAGAGAATAGCAAGACAGCCAACTATGGAATTGTCAGATGTTTGAAATGGAGCAGTTCCAGGTGAAAATCAAGTTATGCCATGGAGCCGGGGGCGTAAGTGGGGCAGAGAGCTTATGCTTGTAACCAGTGTCCCCAGAATGGTGGGCCTTTAGAGTTCCCTGAGCATGGCTTTCTTCCAGTTTTCATCAGAAGTTTGAAGGTATTTCTGTCAGTGAGGGGTCCATTCTGAGTTTATAGCCATTTGTTTTTAATTGCCTACTCAAATTTTAATTGCCCTATTCAGTTCCTTTTTTCTAACTGAGAGGTCTTGGAAAGAGTCAGAAGTGAAGCATGAATCCCCCTTCTAGGATTTATTTTAAGGAAGTCTCAGGGGAGCACACGAAGCCAGTCTGCACATGTGCTCCAGGCTGGCTGACACAAACCTGAGAGGCCCCCAGTAGAGGTCTGGCTATTGAAGTCAAAACCGTCCAGGGCGACTCTCCTGTAACTAGTCAAAAAATGGCAGTATGGATACATTTAATGCAAAAATAAGTGACAAAACAGTATGTTTGCCATGAACCCATTTTGCATTGACAACTGTATCTTTCATGGACAACATTATGAATCTCTGAGTGGTGGATATTCATGGGTGAATTTTTTCTTTTTTGTTTCTTTGCACATTCTAATTTTCTACGATGAGTTGTGTTACACATGTAATAAAGAAGATTGAATTTCAAATAAATTGAAATTACCACATAAATATACCCTTAGCATGACTGTTAAACAACAAACTCTTGTCTTAGTTGTTGTTACTAAATCAGTGTTTGTTTGTTTTGATGAATTTAGAAAATACAGATGAAAGAAGTAAATAACTACTTAGGATCCTAACATCAGCCTGTGAGGTCTGAGCTATGATTTGGATATGGTTTGAGTGTGTCCTCTGAAGTTTCTTGTGCTAGAAGCATGGTCCATAGTGTGGCAGGAAGAGGTTGTGGTGGGACCTTAAAGAGGCGGGGCCTACTGGATGGTATATAGGTCCTCCTGGGAGGAAATTAATGCCAGGCTCATGGAGTGAGTCACTTATGGTGACAGCAGATTGTGATAATGGGAGGCTGCCCCATGTGCTTGACCCCTTCTTCATGTGACTGATTCCCTTTCCGTTTATCTGCCATGGTGCTGGGATACTGGTGCTATGCTCTTTGGACCCTCCAGACGTCAGAATTGTGAACCAAACAAATGTCTTTATAAAGTACTGGGCCTCATGCATTTTGCTATAGCAACACAAAATGGACTAAGACAGCCAGTTAACATTTGTGGCACACCCTTTGAGATATTTTATTTTTACTTTTCAAAAGTGGTATCATCTTTCACTTGGTTAAAATTATTTTTGCTCAGTTTAATAATCCTTGCATTAAATATTCTCACTGTATATTATTTTTAAAAAAATTTTTTTAGTTGTTGATGAATCTCTTTTTATTTGTATGCAATGCTGAGAATTGAACCTAGTGTCTCATACATGCTAGGCAAGCGCCCTACCACTGAGCCACAATCCCAGCCCCTCACTCTATATTATTTTGAATGACTTCTTTATGTTTAAAAAAATATAACAGAGCTTCTTTAGTCTTCTATGGACACTTAAGTTATTTAGTTTATTTGTGTGTGTGTGTGGGGGGGTCCTATCATACAGAACACTGTAGGGATCTTTCATATGAATACAATGTTGGGCAAATCCATGACCCTGCCTTAGACTTCTAGAAGTAGGATTGATAGATTCAAGAGTTTTATCAAATGCTTAAAATTAATATTAAATGTATTACTAAATACCTATTTCCCAACATTTCTTTCAACTCTGAAATTTTAAAAACTCCATTTTAAAAGAAAACATGCCATTTATGCAATCCTGTTATTTTGACTTTTAAAATTTTTTTATTATAGAGGTTGAACAATATTACATTCTTACAGGGCCTTGATATTTCTTCTTCTATTCATTTCCGTGGCTGTCTTTTCTAATATAATATTTGTCTTTCTCTTCATAATATTAATTTTTTGACTCTCATATATTTTATGAATATTTTTCCTCATTTCTCATTCAACTTATTTATCATGCACACAGTTAAAGGACAACGATAGCCATGGCTAGAACTTAGCGAGCACTTACAATGCATCAGTCCTATGTCGGGCACATGGGATGCATCACTCGCTCAGTCCTCCAACATTCTTGTGAGATAAGGCTACTACAGAGGATAAGGACCAAGGCTTGCAGAAGTTCACATGCCTGAGATCACACAGCTCGGAAGTGGTAAGCCGTGCTTCTTACATCTGAGCCTCTATCATGTCTTTTCTGGTTTCAACCTTGCATGTCATGCTCAATAAGGCATAATCCAGGCAAGTTTTTAAAAATAACTAAGTTGAGGCCAGGCGTGGTGGCACATACCTCTAGTCCCAGCTGCTCGGGAGGCTGAGGCAGGAGGATGGCAAATTCAGAAGCTAGTCTCAGCAACTCAGTAAGGTCCTGTCTCAAAATTAAAAAGTCTCTCTCTCTCTCTCTCTCTCTCTCTCTCTATATATATATATATATATATATATACATACACACACACACACATATATATAAATATTTCATATATATATACACATATATACACACAACATATATATGCACAAAGGACTGGAGATGTGACTCAATGGCTCAGTGATAAATGCCCCTGGTTTCAATCCCTGGTACCACAAAGCAAGACACTAAGTTGAATCTTTATGTAATGCTATAGAACAGCATTGACATCATTGCATTTTCAGAACAACTTGTATGTGCACAAATGTGTGTAACTACTATATTTAAAAAATACATATAATTAAATATTAATAAAAAAGTCAGAAGCCAGAGGAGATATACTTTAACCATTTGCTCTAGGTAGGCTCAGATACAAAAGGAGCAATAATTCACTTTTAATTTAGGCACATCTAGTTTGTTTTTTTTTTTTTTTTAACCTAAATTTTGTTTTAGGAAAATGTATTATGTATGTCTCTTTAAAGAGAACACAATTCTGGGCTGGTTCAGAAGGCATGGCTGAGGCCTCGAGTATACCTTTTCTTTTCTGCACATTTGGACAGGCATTCATGCACTTATCCATTTGTTCAACCATTCAAGGTACATTGTTTGGGAGTCTACTTTGGGTTGGTCTTGGGCTGGATGCCCAGAATACCGAGATGAAAGGATTTACTCTGTCTCTCCTCTCAGTCTAGCAGGGAGACAAATGGACAACTCCAGGGTGATGGTTGCCATAGGAATGAGGCAGAGAACAGGAAGAACGCAGGGGAGCAGGGCAGAGTTGGCCTGCAGGTGTCAGGAGAAACTTCACACTCCTACAGAATGCCCCACCTCCAGCTGCTGGACCTGCTGACTCCCCTGCCTCCTCCAGCCTGGAGTGAGGACCAGTATTCTGTTACTAATCTGAGGTTACCTCCTGTGGTTGGCTTCTTCCACTCTTACCCCACATTTTAGAAATAATCCCTTAGAAAATAATCCCTCTTAATTTACCTCCCCCTGAGTGTGGTCTCCATTTCCTCTGGAACTTTTACTGATAGATGGTGGCTTTGACCCTAGGGCAGCTGGAGGCCAGGCACTGACAGACCTCAGGAAGCAACATGGCATAGGGTGGCTGGCATTGAACCCGGGTGTTGAGATCCAAGGCCACTGCAGGAAATATCTCTACAGATACCAGTGATAAAGTGGAGAGAACTGGCAGGTGGCAGGTGGTACCAGGTTCGTGAGTCAGGGAGATCAAACTCTGAAGACTTCCAGAAACCATTCATGAGATGGAATGGAACCAGAGGAAAACAATTTGGTCTATGGTTATAAGACTGTTTGAAACTCTAAAAATGATGTTTTTGAGAAATACTCACTACTTAGATAAGAAAATTGAGACTTCAGTAAGTTATTAATTTGCCCATTCATTCAGCCAATACTGAGGGCATGTTGTGGACACTGTTCGGGGATAAAGAGTGAAAGAAACAAACAAAACCCCCTTACTTCATAGAGTCAGATTCAAACCGTGCTACTCTGCCTCTAAACACACTCCACACTGTCTCAAGATGTCTTCAGCACTTTTTTCTTCTTTTTTGGCATTGAGGATTAAATCCAGGGGCACTCTAACATTGAGCTATATCCCTAGCCCCTTTTTCAAATTTTGAGACAGGGCCTCACTAGGTTGCTGAGACTGGCCTTGAACTTTCAATCCTTCTGCCTCAGCCTCCCAAATCACTGGGATTACAGGTGAGTGCCACCACACCTGGTTCCCAGTAAGTATTGGATAAAATTTCATTAGGCCAAAACATTGCTAGAAAGACCCACTCTTCGGCCATTTCCAGGGACACCACAAACCCAGGTCTCCACATCTTCTCTTCCGGATGCACACTTGTAGCTAGGCCAGGCAGCATCTCCAAATGTCTAGAGCTCTTTCCTGGTAAGTCATCACCAGGACCAGTCACAAAAGCTAATATTGTACTTATTACTGAGCCTTTGGATCTATTTTTAAGAATATGGAGAATAAAAAGATTAGCTGCCTACAAGCTCCCCCATCTGTTCAAATGGAAAAACTTCACAAACTCTGAGGGTGCTGGGCAACACAGATTTAAGGTTGTATTTGAAAAGCATTAAAAAAGCGAAGCAATCCTTTATGTAATTTTCCAAATATAAACAACTATTTCAATTTAAAGGATATCCTATAAAGGCATGATTAAGAACGCAAACTTGAGTTCCGGGACTAATTCTCTTTGTTAGTTATGTGACTTCAGGTAATTTTGTAGCATCTCTACACCTTGATTTCTTCCTCCAAAATGAGGACGATCAGAGCTCTGGAGGTTTTCATGAGGACACATTGAGATATGCATGTACCATACTTAACAATGCCTGGCAAGTAGTAAGTGTTAATAAACAGAGACACTCTCTCACATTATAAGCATTATCTCTTCTACTAACCACACCCCTCCCAAGAAGAGACAGCAATTGTGCAGTCTAAATCTTTGTATGCAGAGCAGCAAACTCCAAGATTTTTTTTTTTAAAAAAGAATGTTTTATATAAATTTAGAGAGAAACCATAAACTTCATTTAACCTAAGAAGTAGAAGCAGAACTGAGACCCCGGTGTAGTGAACATAGTTTAGACATTTACTGAAGTTATAAAGCTCTATCAAAATCAGACTTAATCTAAATTCATGCCATTTACTTTATTCTGTTGCTTGTATTTAACTTAACCACTGAGGAATTGATGCAGTAATTTATGGATATATTCAGAGGCAGCTCTTTTCTTGTAAGATTCAGTTAACAACTTTAACAAGGTATTGGTTACATAAAATGTACATTCTTTCTCCACCACCCATCTGGCTGCTGGACTGGTGCCCAGATAAGGACAAGTTGCCTCTGCTTTGGTCTGTTACACCTGTTCCAGACAATGGACTGGGAGAGTTGTGTGATGGTCCCTCAGCAAAGGACAGTTATGGACTCATGCAAGTATAGGCTGGGAGGGGGAGAAAGGACTTTTTTCTTTCTCCATCCAGGGGAAATATGACTATTTTGGACTTCAAATTTCTTTTTCCTGTTTAGTGTGCAATTCTCACAATGTGTTCTTTTATGTTTCTTAATGCATTTGTACTTAGTGAGAAAATTGAAACTGGGCCCAGACTACAGTAACGGAAATTCTGGTTTTCCTCATGGCAGAGCCTCTCAGGCAGCAGGTGCACCAAGATATTGACCCCTGGCCCCTGGGTCTGCCTGTCAGGGCCAGGGGTGGCTCATGTCCCCAAGCTGATCATCCTCCTGCTCTTGCAGCCTTGTTCATTAACTGTGTGTGCCACAAAAAACACCTCCACATTTCACATGTGCTGTGATGTGGAAAAAGATGGAAAACACTGTCTTGGGGAAGGAGAAGCTTTGAGTTGCTCCCTTCAGAACAAGGCTAAAGAAGATGGGCAATGCCCATCCTGTGTCTCACAGTGGAACATAGGAAGGCAGCAGGAAGCAATCAAGACGGGGAATCAGGAGGGAAGCTGGGAGGTCTCTTTGTCTCTTGATGAGAAGTAAGGCCAGGTCGAGCTGGCAGGAACCTCACATGACAAAATAAGAGGTTCCCATCCTTTTTAACATTCAGAACAGCAATCTCATGTTTGCCCTCATTATTTGCAGTCATTCAAAGCAAACAACTTCTCGGGAAGCTTTGAAAACAACTTGCAACTTAATACGAGAAGTCATTTACTCCCAATGACCAGCACTGGGCCGGGCATTATTTGGATTTAGAATTTTAGCTGACTGTGACTGAACTGTGACCCTCAGGTGAGTGACACCTGGTTGGGGGCCATGACCTGGCACTGCACTGGGCAACTTGCAGTGCCTTTCTCAAAACTCCTCACTCACAGGAGGAGTCTGGTTGGGTAGCAGTGCAGTCATGTTATAACTATGTGAAAATTTGTGTGTGGAAACCCGAGTGACCTGACCACACACTATTGGTTTACTCTAGCAACATCCCTGGCTTTTTATAGACTGGCATCCCAGGCAGCAGGCCATCTAGCTTGCCCCTTAGCTTGACCCTGGCTGTGGCAAAGCACAGGCTTTGGCAAAGCACAGGCTTTGGCATCACAGACCTGAGTTCAAGGTCTGTGTCTGCCACTCATTAGCTGTTCAGTCTTGGGTGAGTTATTCAATGTCCCTAAGCCACAGAGTGCAAATCAGAGAGATGAAGATAATAATACAACTTATTTCACGGTGTTGCTTGCATAGTGCGTGCCAAGAACTTAATGCATGTTCACTCTCCTTTTTCATTCCCGTAACAAGAAAAAGCATCTGTAGAGCTGATGGCAACAAGATCTTATAAATATATATAATATATATATGTATATGATTATGTGTGTCTGTATATATAAGTGTATATATGCACATATATGTGTATATGCATACAGACACACATATATATTTACATATCCGTGTGTGTGTGTGTGTGTGTGTGTGTGTGTGTTTCAAAGAGTCTTGTGGTCAATAGGCCTAGTGAGGGACCCAGAAAGACAATGCACCATAGTAGGATAAGAAATTATGTTGAAGTGAATGTTGAGGAAGATAAACAACAAACCAGCCAGCCCCTGGAACCGTGAGCACCACCCAGTGAAATCAGATTTGCAATTAAAATAGAACAGACATGAACATGATCCATCTCAGTTCCTGCGCTTAAAGTTGTGTGATTTAGTGGACATATGTAGTTGATTCATAATGCTGTTTCAATTTCTCACGATTCAGAGTTTTTGTTTTTTTCTTAAGTCTCAGGCATTTTCAACTGATAGACCCCATTGATCATTTAGGGTGGGAAGGGCAAATGAAAGAAATTCAGTGTTAGGTTTTAATAATCATTTTTTTCTGGTAAATTTTAAAAGGTGGGTTACTTTTGGAGAAATATGGCTTAGATGACAGCTATTGCAAAAAATAAAACAAAGGAAAAACTACAATTAACAGGATACTTTAATGTTTCTAAGGAATTCTCTTCTAAATGCTTTGACAAGATCAGGCACAATAAGAGTGTGTTCAAGCCTTTAAACATCTGTTATTGTCTTAGACTTGAAATCAGATATATACATTCATTTTTAGTTGCAAGATAGAACCTAGTACTTTGGGGATCTTTGGAAATTTCATCTCCCTTCCTTAGATGCTTTTGAAACAAGGTAAAAATATAAATCATGCATATAGTACTTCTTGATTAAAATTAAAACTCAGTCCCTGATAACATGCTGACACTGGTTCAGAACCCCCCTCCCTCAGCACACTCCCAGGTACATGTGCTGGTGAGGTAGCTGTTCATCATCATTTGGTCTTCCAATGAATTACCTTCCGTTCTGGCACAGTCTTCTTAGTTGCTGTGTCTGCTTCCTAGTTCTTTTGGCAAAGGATCCTAAGTGGCTATCAACTGGACAAGTGAAAAAGTTGACTATTTTGAGGCACGTGAATTATTTCAGCACTTCAGATTATCCTGGGCTAAATTTTTATGATGGTTGATGAGGTGAAAAAAAGATTTAAATTATTCTTCTCTCATACAACTTTAAAGAGATTCTTGCAGAGAGGCTCAAAAATTCTTGAAATGGACACAATTTTCTCATGTTTCACGTGGCAGATGTCTGGGGTGAGCCTGAGTATTTGACATTTTAGTCTCAGGAGTGATCAAGCAAACTCTACAGATGCACATTTTGAGGACTGGTCAAAAGGAGAGTGTGACTGAAATATTGAGAACATTATTCTTCCTTTAAGGAATTCTAAAGGTAACCATATTTATTATAAAAACATTCCAGTGAAAATTGAAAAGATTGGTTTGCTATCAGTCTAGCTCCGCATGGGTCACTACAATTAATAGCATAGTTAACACAATAGAACATTCTGAAAGTCTCTGTGGCACATAGAAGGATTTTTACACTTGTCTTTGTGATTTTTATACACACAGGACCAACTCTGTACATGATGTTCAGCTACCTCTGTTTTTTCTTTCATTTAGCAGTATATCATAAGTATCTCGCTATCCATATAGGTTGACCTCATCATTTTCATTTACTGCATTGCATTCTACTGAATAGAACACCACAACATTTTAGGCAGATAACAATTTTATGTGTTCAAAAATTTCTTAATACAATTGGTTAATGATTCTTCTTGTATCTTTTTGACTCACATAAGCATACTCTGTAGGCTAAATTGGAGTTACTTAGCTAAAGCGGTATGCATATTTGAAATTTTACTTATTATTACCAAAGGACCACAAAAAGGGTTATACCAGTTTAAAGTCCACCCATACTAGATCAGCATTGGTTTTTTTATTCATATTGTCTAACCTTTAGCATTACTAAGCCTTGAAACTGTTGCATTTTTATGGCTTTATGCAATTTGAAAAATTGCAAGTGAGGAATATTCTTTTAAGTTTATTAACCCTTTGCATTTCCTTTGTGTGAATTTTCCATTTTCCATGCATCTATTCTTTATGTCCAACAGTTTTGTTGCACAGTATTGGAGTTAGATATTTGTGTGCAAATCTAAATACATCTTAATTCCATTCTCTTGTGAGTAGGATTATGGAAGTTTTTTGTGGGTGTCTTTAATATTTGTGTGGTAAATTTATTAAACACTCTATGATAATGTATCCATTGCATGCTATTCTTAGAAAAGTGTTTAGCCATTTATGTCTGTTTCAAAAAAAAGGGCGATTTTCTTCTAGTACTTTTATGATTTATTATTTTTTGGTGATATCTTATAGTTAAAAATTTGATATGCTTGACAGTTATTTTGGTGCAATTCTTGAGAAAAGGATCCTGATAAGTTTTTCTTCAGGTGGTTAGCCAGTTTTGAATACAGTGCTGACTGGAGAACACATCTTTCTCCCACTGCTTATATCCTTTACTTGCATAAAATCTCTGCCAGAGTTCAAGTCTAGTCTCAACTCTGCTCCATTCACTGGTCTATCTTTATTTGAATTTATGCAGCTTTGTATTTTATCACTTTTTTAAGGTGTAGATGGACACAATATCTTTATTTTATTTGTTTATTTTTATGGGGTGCTGAGAATTGAACCCAGTGTCTCACATATACTAGGCAAGCACTCTACCACTGAGCCACAACCCCAGCCCCAATTTTTTTTGACCACATTTTACTGTCTAGCCCTCCTGCTTTATTCCTCATTTGTTCTGTAATTTCTTACTAAAGAGGCTGAAAGTGGCCTTTGGTTGTTAGTATATATTTAGCAGTTATGTTCCCGGATAAAAAAGAGTGTATCCTGCAAAACAGCTCTTTAAACCCTACAGGGCCAGCACCTACCGTATCAGCAATAAGTAAGAAAGACAAAGTCTTTGTTCTTACTGAGTTTACATGGGGCAGTGGGGAGTGGACACCAGCAGATTTAACAAATACATAACATAATGTTGTGCTGTGAAGGGGAATGAAAAAATAAATTATGGTGATGAGCTAGAGGGAGAGGGGGAGGGAGCTATTTTAGATAAGCTATTTGGGGAAGGTTTTATGAGTGACATTTGGGCATAGCCTTAAGTTAGTTAGGCTTCAGTTTATCATATCTAGTTTCCTTCTAAGTAACTTGACCTTGATGCTTCAGTGTCTAAAATAGAATTCGTCATCTTTCCCTTAAAATCTGTTCCCCTCTGATCTTTGCCATTTTGGTTACTTAGTTGCCCAGACCCTGAAACTTTCTGGTCACTTTGTTTCTTTCCTTTCTTTCCCACGTGGCCAATAGGTGGGTTCAGCATGCTTCCTCTAGGGTGTCTTCAGTGTGTCTTTTTCTCCATCATTATTGTGGTATGTGCTTAAAATTGTCCACAGCAAGAAGACTGAGTCCTATACCTATACTTCTCACCAACCTTCACAAAAAGAGCTTCCTGACCACAACTTTTGTGCTGCTATTGGGAAATACTTTTTAGCCTATGGCGTGCCCCCGTGGGTGGTTTCATCTCAGCTTCAAGATCATGCAGAAGCTGAGCTCAGCCCAGTTCTCAACCCTTCTTTCCAAATGAACACTTACTTCCTGTCAGGTTCTGCTCTAAACACTATAGGTATGGACTCCCTGAATCTTCACAACAGCCTTCTGAAGATCACCATTTTACAAATGAGAAAATGGGGGCACAGAGACATTGGTCTGTCTGAAATCATGAAGCCAGTCCGAGAACATCCAGCATTTCAATGGAACAAGTTCTTCAGTCTGACTTCCTTTGACTTCAAAATCCATTCCTGCTTGTGTGTGATCAAAGGCTGGCCCTCCTGGCAGGAGCAATCTCTCACTATCTCCATTTCTGCTTCTCCAAGTCATTGAGGCCAGCTCAGTGACCTCCTGTCCCCTTCTTTAACCATCCTTGCCCTGAGCAGTTTTTCCACCTCTGAACTCCTTGCAGAGTTTCAGGATGTGTCACCCACCACCACACAGTGGTGAATACCATTTTGTATGTGAGTTTTGTTTCTGCAACTAGATTAAAAGCAATTTTAAGGAAGTGGCTTATTCCTCTGGCACTTAACTCACATGGCAGATAATTAATGCTGATAGTTGACCAGCGCAGTCATAGGACACTTAATGAAATAAAGCCTGTATGCAGATATAGGTGATAAACTTAGTATGTTTAAATTTAAAACTTGTCATATGAAACTTTAAGAATGAAGATGCATTTCACTAAACAAACACTTATTGTGTATATGCTTCACACCTGGCATTATTGCACAAATGAGATTTAGTCAAAATGGGCCAGGTCATGTAGTGATTAGAAACAACCACCAAGCCCCCATGGTTTAAAATGAAAGGTTTCATTCTTGACCACACTAGATGTCCTTTGATGGCTGCCACTTAGGGAGTGAGCCCAGCGGAGCAGCTCCCACCCTGAAAGGTGAAGGATGCTGTGTCAGAGGGAGGAAGGAACACGGCAGGGTGTGTCCTGGCGGTGAAAGGCTCGCCCATGCTGGAACCCTTCCCTTATAATCACAAGTCAAATAAAAAGACATGGCCTCATCCAAATTCTAGTCAGGGATCTGCCCTAGATCCAGAAGGAGAGAAAACTGAACAGCTGAGTAGTTATCACAGTTCCCATAGTTAATGATCTCTGCCTTCCAGAGCTGCTTCTAGATTCTAGAAGGAACACACACAATAAGTAACAGGTATGGAAATTATGGAATGTGCTCCAAGATGATATGTGTTATAGAAAAGAAAAAAAAAATAGAGCAGAGTAAGGGAGTTGGGAGTGTTGCGTAGAGATGGAGGCAAGAGGAGAGAAGAAATGGGGTGTTGGTGAAGATGGAGACCCTGAATGAGGTCTTGAGGAGTACAAACAGGTGGGGCATGAGGTTGTCCTGGGAAAGAGAGTTCTAGGCAGAGGGAGCAGCAGTGCAAAGTGCTAAAGTGGGAGTGTCTCCATGTATTTGAGGAATATTAAGGAAGTTAGGAGGGCTGTGGCAGACAGGGATGGCAGAGGCTGGGTCACTGACCGAGGCAGGTTGCCAAGGCTAGACCACGTGCCACCTTAGAGGCAATATAAAGATTCCGACTTTCACTCGACATGGCAAGCTGTGGCAGGGTCTGAAGCAGAAAAATAGCATGATTTCACTGAAGTTTAAAAAGGATCTGCCTTGAGAATGGACTTTCCTAGGGTGAAGATGAAGGCAGGGAGGTGCCTGCAAGGCAGCTCAGCCTCCAGGCAGGAGCTGGAGGCAGCTCTCAAGAGGTGATGGCACGTTTCCTTGCGCAGGACTCTGATTTCAGGTTTCCTTTCAAGTGTGTGTGATTTTTAATGTGGTTTCAGTTTCAAACGCTGCAGGACTCTGAGAGTGAAATCATGTTTCTTCCCATGACCCCCACGATGGCCTCTGCCTTCCTTCAGCGTCACCCTTTGACGCTCTGTTCCTTGTTCTCTAGCTCTGGCTACACTGGACTCCATTTGGTCACTTGATTACACGAAATTCTTCCCAGCTGTGTGGACATTCCCTTTACCCAGAGTACGCTCTCTGCTTTTTTTAGGCCTCAGATCAAATGCCTCCTTTTCGAGAGGCCTTGCCTGACCACTTAAATCAAGGAGGCCTCTCCTGCTTATTCTCGGTTCTGTTGCTCTGTGTGCTTCCTCCATGGCAGATATTACAGTCTGTAATCCCATTGTCAATTGTCTGTTTCTAACCACTGTAGTGTAAGATCCATAACCAGACAGCTGGGATCAGGTCTGTCTTGTTCTATGTGGAATTCTCAGTGCCTAGAATAGTGTCTGGAAGAATCAGGAACATGGCAAACTATTCTCCCCTTATCTGTGGTTTCTCCTTCCATGGTTTCAATTCCAATGGTCTACTATAATCTGAAAAGATGAAGTGGAAAATTCTGGAAATAAAGTTTTAAATTGCATGCTATTCTGAGTATTGCTCCATCTGCCCAGGAAGTGACTCATCCCTTTCCTAGTGCATCCACTCTGTGTATGCTATCCTCCTGTTAGTATGCATAGGGTTCGGTACTACCCTTGATTTCAGGCATCCCATGGGGAACTTGGAATGCATTTTCCATAGATAACAGGGACTGCCATGGTGAATCAGGTGTCTCAACGGATAAGTAGGCATCACTGAGACAATGATGGCAGGACAGTGAACAGAGGACCTAATGGAGGTTAAGATTTTCAAAAGCTTGAGGGTGATACTTTAAATGGGAACATATCTTTTGAATGCCAGGCTGGACATGGTTGCTCTGAGCATTCTGGGCACTTACCGTACTCTATTGCAATGATCTATTTGTGTTATCTGTTTCCTCCACCAGGGACTATGTGCGATCTCCCTTTTATCCTGTCGCCTAAGTGCTTGACAAAATACTTATTGTACCAAACTGTTTTGACTTCATGTCTTCAAACTCTCATGCTGAGCTCTCTAATGAGATCCTTATTAAACGTAAAATGTTATCATGAATCTTGCGGAGCCTTCATGGAAAAAACTTTGCTTGCATGCCATGTTTTTTTGGACACATTGAGATGTTTCTAATCAAGCCACCATCTGGGCCATATATTCTATTAACTCTATTTTATTGTGTTCCATCAATTCACGGCAACATTTCCAAATCTGAAGTACAGGACTGAAACTATGATCTATTGCCAATGCAAGGAGGTGTCTATTTCCTTTCTGAAGTTTTAAGACCCAATATGTTTGACATGAAAGAAATAAGGGACTAATAAAGTTAAAAGCAGCATTCAGGAGTGGGTGGTGGATGCTCGCAGGAGATGGCAGGCAGAGCAAAGTTCTTTAACTGGATGGGAGACTGTAAGTATCGAACATGAAGGGGCAAATGAAGCACTTTCTCTAGTCAGTATCTGGAACACAGATGGACTGCTTAAGAAAACAGCAAACATTCAGGAAAGAGAAGTTTGTAGAATGTGGGGAAGCCATTGGTAGGAGGAAACTAAGATCTATGTTTTCTGAATCTTAAAATTGCTCTTCTGAAAACCTTTGAGTGATTTTAGTTTTAGTTCAAAAAATTTTATGTTAGCAGTTTCTGTATATTCACATGGTGCTCAATAGCTGTCAAACACTTGCAGAATCCATCATCTCATCTGATCCTCCCAAAAACTATACAGTAGGCAGAATGGCATTATTATTTGCATTTGATAAATGAGAAGAGAGAGGTTCTGAACTCTCGGCCCTTTGTCAAGAGCTAAGCTTCAGACATGGGTCTTTTGATAATATGCCTATTCGTCCTGTCAGTCTTTCTTTGTTGTTTAAATCTTCTGTTTTATTAGGTGAGGTTTCCCTGGCCAAGATTTCAGGTGCAAGTAATGTAAGGAGTGCTCTCAGGACAAGTCAGTAGGGGCCAGGTAGAGCAGGACAGAGTTGGAGAAAGAGTCTGGACATAGCCCGATTTCTGAGGGAGGGCCCCTGAAAGCTTCAGTCACATCTCAGAACAGTTCATCTGGAGTACTGCCTGGTATATCCCACCTGCTTCCATCATTGCCCAGTCATCAGAGATGCCCTCCACCACCTGAGACTAGAGGAAGAACCCAGTCCCCCAGAGAATTCCTTGGATTGTGGCAGTGCCAACAGAGGGATTCCAATAGTGTACCCCAAAACTAGGCTAATCAGGACTAAACAGGCTACTACAATTGGAATAAGTGAAAGCAATGTAAATTTTTAAAAATGTTACATGAATATAAGAAATCATTTTATTCTCTGTTACATTCTTAGGGCTAGTGGAGTCATCAGGGCATCTTCTTTGAAATCAGCCAGAGAGAGTTTCAGTAATCTGACTCTCTCCCTGAAGAATCTGATCGGAAGATGTTCACTGAGAAAAAGACTTGTGGTCAAGGTCGGACATTGTTTCACTGAATTTACAGAAATTAATTCTATTAACTCCTTCTTTTCAGACAAAAGATGAAGACTGGAGAACAAGCATGTCAGCTTCAGGCCCATGACTGGTAAAAGGCAGAACCTGAATGAGAACTCAGGTGCCCTGATGACCAGAGCAGATCCTTTCCAGGACTCCATGTGCTGAGCTGCAGGAAGCAATCCTGCTTCTCAACTGGGCAAGAAGGAGGCCAGAATCCAGAAGGGGACAGGTATCCGGACTCTGATAATCAGCATTCCTAGAGCCCACTCCTGTGTAGTCTCTCAAACACTTTGGAAGTCCTTCTCTACCCTGGACAGGATCTCACCAGACAGAAAGAAAAACATCCTTGTGACTCATTTGCAGGGTGTGGCAAAGTTGCATGAATTTGGGAAGCCACCAGGGTGCCCTGCAGTCAGGAGGCTGGGGGCAGGAGAGTACATTATTTCCAAGGTGGTTTTCACAGTAGCAATTGTGACCTGATGGATCTCAGAGTTTATAAGAGGGGAAAATCCACCTCCTTGACTCTCCTTCATGAAGCCATATCACGTATTTAAACGTCGCAACTTGAGCTAGATGTTTATTTTATTTTTATTTATGGCATTTTTTTTGTCTTTCTATGAGGAATCTGGAGAAAAGGATGAGAAGGAGATGTGGAATTGGGGCAGCCCAGGTGCCTTGCCAGGCCCTTTTCTGAACTAGGAACACCTTCAAAGTAAAAGTTAGAATCATCATATGGCAAGTCCCACAAGCATATCCTGTTCTACTATCTTAAATTTCTAAGAAAAATATGCTTCTTTAAAGAAAAATAGCTACTTGCTAACATACAAACCCATTTAATTTTCACTGAAGTTAAAAAAAGAAGTTTAAACAAAACTCAGATGGAAGCTGTCTAAATGCTTTGGTTGGGAAGAAGATCAGGTCAAATATAACTGTGAGCCCTGAAGCAATGGACTGCTGCAGGGAGCACCGATCTATCCACATCTAGTCTAAATGTAGGGTGACCTTTCTCTACTGAACCTTGAGCTTGAAGTCGCCTATGGTTATTGGAAATCATTTCCAAAGGTTGTTTGCTAAAAAAAAAAAAAAAAAAAAAGTAATAGAGATTTAAAGACACCTCCCATACACATGGAAATCCAAAGCCAATCTGCAACGATGGTCAAAGAGTCATAGCTGATTGTGGCATTGCTGAGTTTTGAAAGCAATCTCAAAGATCTAGGCCACACAGATATCAATTTAAATTTCTCTCCTTACCCATTAGTATAGTTGTTCCTCTGTATATTGCTAAACTGTTTACCAACACCATATGAATGGCAGAAAAAGAATATGTGTGAGTATACTTAAGAAGGAGTTACTGAGGACTCTTCTTTCTTTAGATCAGGGCTAATGCTGCACTGAAGCCAAGCAGAGAACCTTCCCATGAGCTAGAGTCTGACTCTCATTCCAAGTAGTGACATTTACATGCAGGGTATTCAACATGTCATTAGAGATTTTTTCAAAGGGCATATATAGCTGAAGCCACGAGGGCATGGTTGTGTGCACCACCTTAATAAGTTAAAAAAAAAAAACAAACCAAATCTTCACGGGCTCAGCAGGAGAACAGAAACACTCATGCTCATCAGTGAATGCTAAATGAGTCCCCTTTTTAGATGCAGGCAGGAGAGCAGGTATGTGCTTGTGTAAGAAATAAGACATGCTTTTATGATTCTTAAAGACATTCTCTTTTCTGTGTCTTTTTTCCCCCCAAAGTAAAATGAGTTTTAATGTGGAAAATTGATTTTTTGGAATAAAAGATAAATTAATAATAAATTATTCTATTTTATTTAATTAGGAAACTTTGTCTCAAAGATTTTCTTTTCATTCTAAGTAACCCTTCTTTCTTTCCCCGCTTTCTGACCTTTGTATTAATATGATTATTTTCTCTCCTTAGTAGTTTCCTCAAGGACAATAATAATATTTATTTAGATGACTTGTTTAGGACCTATGTGTTCATTAATTATTAAGCCAGAGTATTTGTAATCCTTTTGTTCATTGCTCCAACAAAAATGGACAGGCCATCCATCTTATGCTGGAACTCTCTTGGCCCTGGAGCTCACAGAGATGAAGAATAGTCAGCCTCTCACAGATGCTGGTCTGCCTTTGCTAGCAGAAGAGAGTGGCTTACCATTTGGTATCTGTGATGCAGAGGAACAAACACTGTGTTCAGAAAGAAATCTGGGTTCCAGTGTTGCTTCTAACACTCTCCAGCTTTGTAACCGCAGGCAAGAAACTTCATCTGAGTCTTAGATACTTCAACTGTAAAATGAGAAAAATAATGTTCCTATCTACTTACCAGGGTTGTGGAGAAAATGAAAGTGAGAACTTGATGAAAATGTCTCATGAATTTCAAACCATTAGGCAAATTAAGACACTAATGCAACAACGAATGGAAGATTCAGTGCCTGCTCAGGGCTGAGCAGAGTGGGTCTGCTACAGAGGGATCTGAGGGCCATTACCTTCGTGGATAAGTGTTTTCTAGATGACTTATGAAATGTGGTCTGAATCTGGGTTTTGCTTGTCGTTGTCTCAGGATTGGACTGTTGTGCTGGGGGAATGTCCTGGGAAATGTTACCCTGTGCTATTGCCTCTTGGAAATGTGCCCTAGCTGTTTTGTGATGAGAACGGGGTTGTGAATAGTATCCCTATAAAACAGGAACACAGCATGCTCTTATCCTCCTGCTGAGAACCGCTTAAAAGAATATGTGGGAAAGGCCGAATAGAAGAAATGAGAAAGGTGTCACTGCTAAGACAAGCACTAATACTATAGTTTTATTCTCTCTCTCTCTTTTTATTTTTATTTATTTATTTTTTTGTTGATCATTTTTTCAGTTCAGATCTTTACATAGTCTGGATCAAACTGCATATCCAATGGCATAGGCTACTTTTATTTCCAGTGGAACTTTATTCAATAGGAACATTTTTATCTGAACATGCTTTCTCCCCTCTTATCATCCAGAACTCAGGTCCTGCATCAGTCCTCATGGTGGCTCCACATTTCTTGCTAATTTGCTTTACCAGGGCCTCATCTGCAGTCTAATGACCCCTTTTTGCCACCATTGGACTTTGTCTCCTCATTCTGTAGGAGTTAATTGACTCCTCTATATTTCCCATCTTACTCTTGTTCCTACTTGAAGGAGCTCATCAGTTCCTACTTGAAGTAAGAACCAGGTCAATTTGACTCTGTGCAGATAGAGCCTAGATCATGGCCTGACACAGATTGTGTAATAAATATTCCTAGCAAAAATCATGGATGTCTCTGTCTTACACTGCATTGAGTTGATAAACCATCATTTCCTTAAATCTCTCTCTATTGTTGGTTTCTATATTGTTACTACAAAAACCTATGCAATTCACATTCTTAAATATAATTATTATGTTTTTAAAATTTTTAAGCTAAAGGTTTAAAGAAGGAAATTCTAAGTCTTGGCATTTTTTATGACTTTTGAAATATGTTGCTTTTAAAGAAATCTTTAAAAGTGATCTTTACCACTTCTAGACTAATAGTGAGACCCTGTCTCAAAATAAAATATAAAAAGGTCTGGGGATGTGGCTCAGTGGTTAAATGCCTGGTACCAAAGCAAAACAAAACAACGGCAAAGAAAAACCCAACGAAACCAAACAAAGCCAAACCAAACAAAAACTCCATTAAGATCCCAGAGATATTGGTTCCTCCGAGAATTTTCCATTTCCTTTCCCTTTCCACCTGGCAAGCTCAGGTGTGCCTCCTCTGTAGTTCTGTATGACTCTCCACCATGGATTCATAATACTCTTTTAAAGTTGCATATTATCTTTATTCTAGAGAAGACTAAGAGCTAAGGCAAGAAACATGTGTTATTAATTTTTATTCCACAGTTCCTAGAAGCATAACAGATCCTCAATACATTCTTGTTGACTGTGTAGAACTAGTGCTTAACTCAACTCCTTAATAAAATTGACCTATGCATACTACAGTGACACAGCCACCATCAATGTTTACAGCAGCTCAATTTAAAATAGCTAAATTGTGGAACCAACTTAGGTGTCCTTTAACAGATGACTGGATAAAGAAATTGTGGTATATATACATACTGGAATATTACTCAGCCTTAAAGAAGAATAAGCCAATCCCAAAGAACCAAAGGCCAGATATTTTCTCTGATATGCAGATGCTAATTCATAATTGTGGGGGGCTAGGGAAGAATAGAGATATTTTCGATTAGACAGAGGGGAGTGAAGGGAGGAGTATGGGGGTAGGAAGGATAGTAGAATGAATTGAACTTTGTTACCCTATGTGCATATATGATTACATGACCCGTGTAACTCTACATCATGTACAATCAGAAGAATGAGAAATCAAACTCCATTTATATATGAAGTGTCAAAATGCATTCTACTGTCATGTGCAACTAATTAGAACAAATAAAAAATTTCCAAAAAATTGATGAATGCATTGGGATAGTGATGATAATGATTATTATGTGTCAAACAGAAACTGGAGAACAGAAAGAAAGAAAATGCATGTTCTATATCTGCTATAGTGTTCCCATGTGTGGGATTCACACATGGGAATCAAGAGGTTCCAGAACACTGAATTTCCCTTTCTCCATCAACCTGCCTTAGCTCCATTTTATACATCAGATTTCTGTCCTCTAAAAATTCCTACAGTTTACTACTTCAGCATGCACATTCAATTACTAGTAGTGCTGCCTAAGGCAAGCTGTCCTATCAGTGCTAAATCTGTTAAAAAAGAAAGTCCACACTTTTCTTGGAAAAAAAAAGATTTTATAATTTATAATAGTTAATAATGAATATTTTACCAAGGGCAGAAAATGAGCAGAGTGGTATGAAAGAGGTTATGGGATCATTTCATTGCAACCCACTGGCCAAAGCAGAAGCCTGAATATTTTAAATCTCAGTGCAGGAAGGATATGTAAAAATTAAGTGATCTTAAAGAAAATATGCAGAGTCTTTCTTCACAGTGTTGATCAATAGTCATCTATATAAAATTGAGGTGTAGATATATAAGGTGAATTCTGTGATGAAGACCAAAATGGATTAAAGTCACTGGAGGCTCTTTTTTTTCCCCTAATTTTCACACACACTCTACTAGCAGGGTTGGAATATTGAATTTCTTTTCAGGTTTTCCAAATTAAGAAGTGGATTTGGGGGTCTGAGGTTGTGGCTGATTGGTAGAGTGCTTGCTTTGCATGTTCAAGACACTGGGTTTGCTTCTCAGCACCGCATATAGATAAATGACTCAACAACTAAAAAAAATTTAAAAAATAAGTAGATTGGGAAATTAGAACTGCTTATAGATTGAGTTTTATATGTTAAAAAATCATAAAATATTAGTAAGAAACAGCCAAAAGTTTCTTTTAACAGGGCCACAAACAAAAATATGCACAATCCAACAACATTCTTCACACCTAAATACCAAGTTATAAAAAAATATCTTGCTCATGACCCAGGTAGTCATGCTTACTCTGCACAGGAGGTATCCTCAGTCCATTCACAAAAAACAGCCTTCATGTCTGGCGTCAATCAGTGTGTGAATTCCTGACTTACTGAAGCTGCAGCAAACATTTGCTAAGTGGCATGTTTAGAAGAGAGCACCATCAATCATTTGAGTGCTACTAATTTCCATCGTGATGTGTATGGAGAACAAACAGTAAGCTCAGTCTGGGAATAGATGTGCCATCCTGCTGTGGGTCACCAATAAATATGAACTCATTTTCAAATTCTTGATTCTTGCCCTGACACAGGGACTTTGGAGATATGATTTCCAATTATCCCATTTTGTATGTGTGCAGTGCTTCTTAGTGAACAAAGACTCCAGTGCATAACCTCACAGACCCAGTACAGGTGGAGGCCTGATGATTTACTATCAAATGTCAAGCTAATTCTAATCATTTCTGACAAACCCCCATCTTTGCAAATTCAGTGAGTTGAGTCAACTTACAAAATAGATGTTGAATTCATTTCTGTTTTCCTCTATCCTGTCTTAGCCCTAATTCAAGTTCTTATGAACTCTCTCTTGATTAGTTTCAACACTTAACTGGTCTTCTGTCCATCAGTCTCCCATCCTCCCCTTCCTATTTCCCAATCAATCCTCCCCACAGCAGTCAGAATGACCTTTAGAAAAGCAAATCTATTATGCTATTTTCCCTCCTTAACATCATTCAATGGTTTACAGCTGCCTTTAAGATCAAGCACACACTCCTGCACAGAGTAAACAAGACCCACCAGGCTCTTCACAACCTGGTCTCTGCCCAGGGGCAAGATGCAGTCTCTGAACAATGAAAGGCTTATGGTGACCCACTTCCCAGTCCCTTCACCCATATGTAATTAAAAGAAAATTTAAAAAGCAGACAGAGAAGTCATAAAACATAAAACACATATGTGTGCTATGGTTTTAGTTTCTTGAAACATTTCTGATTATAAAATTGTGGATAAATTTATCAAAATTAACTTCTCTTCTTCCTTTCCTTTTTTCCCCCTCCCTCCCTGTTACAGTAATTCATTGTTTTCCAGGCACTGCACCAGCCCCTCTTGGAGACTAGGGATACACAGTGAATGGCTATGCTGGCCTCAGTGATCTCATAATTTAGAAGGAGCAGTAGGAAGGGGTTATGGAGCCTTTGAATATTTTCCAATGTTTTCCCAAACACTTCTTTGACATGCTTGTCAGTGATCCCTGACTCCTAGAAGTCCCTATTCCTTATACTTTATTCTATGATTCCTTTTGCACATGAGAGTCCTCAAAAATTATGTAATTACTTTTTTTCAGATGACAGTATTTCAAGAAAATGGAATACCTACTATAAGCCACACCCTGGGAATCCAAAGTCCCTTGTCTTAAGCTCCTCATAGATGGTGGTAGATTCAGACAGTTACAAAGCAAAAAGATGCCAACTGTTGGTGAGGATGTGAAAGAGAGGAGCTCTCCTACACTAATGGAGGAGTATTTTTTTGTATGACCACTTTGGAAAACTCTTTAGCAACGATTATTGATCAAGGCTGAGTGTGTGCCTGTCCCCAAATCTAGAAATTCCACTTCAAGTTACACAGCTATGGGGGATTCATGTGCATGCTCACTGAGTCATATTAATTAAAGCGCTCTAACACGTCAAGTGACAAGACTAGAAACAAGTCTAGTTTGGACTTACTATGCTTCTTAGTCTTTTAATATCATAGTCAAAGAAGCAGCTGGATCTATAAATCTGGGGTCCAAACTGAGAGATGGATATAAAGTTGGTGATTAGTAGCATGAGACTAGATGCAGTTACCACAGAATAAGATAAGGACAGATAAGGAAACAGCCCAATGCTATTTTGTCTCTAGAGAACTAGAGACAGAGAAGGGAAGAAGCAAGGACACCAAGGAGCACCTGTCCCTGAAAACAGGAGATAGTCTGTCATGGATGTCAGTGAAGAGCCTTTCCTGAGGAGAAGGGATCGAGCTGGGTCAAATGTTTCTGATAGATCAGATGAATATGAGGACCATATTCGGCCCATAGTTCTAGTAGTGAGGTGGTTAGAACCTGGAGCATTCTATGAAGTGATGGACATGAAAGTCCTTTTGGACAATGGGATGGTTAATTTGGGGTGTCAACTAGACTGGTTTGAGGGATGCCTAGATGGCTGGCAAAGTGTTTCTGGGAGTGTTTGCAAGGGTGTTTCCAGAGAGGGTTGGCAGGTAGATCAATGAACTGAGGGGAAGATCTGCCCTCAATGCAATTATCTGGAGGATGGGGAAAAGTCACTCTCTGGCTCTTCCTTTTCTGATGGGGTACAGTCCCTGTTTCCTTGGGTATCAGACTCCAGGTTTTTTGACCTTTGGACTGTGGAACTTGAAGCAGCTGTCCTGGGACCTTTGGGCCTTTGGTTTCAGAATGGTGGCTGCACTCTCAGCCCTCCTACTTCTGAGGTGTCCAGCTTCCTTTTGAGTGAGCCATTCTACTGACTTGTCTAACTCTCTAGCTTGCCGATGGCCTCTGTGATTGTGTAAGCTAATAATCCCATGTATAGATATATATGCATATATATGCATATACATATGCAGATATATAT
>JAJEJO010000800.1:548948-660605 GCA_020662805.1 Glaucomys volans | reverse complement strand
GTTGTATCTGGGCTTATGCATCATCCTTATTAATAGGACTTTTCTATTGCTCCAGCTTGTGTCTGTGTGTTTGTGTGGGGGCTAAGAGACAGGGTTCAGTGATTCCCAAAGCCTCCTTTCCAAGATGATATTAAATATAAAGATGATCAAGTTTTACTTGGACATATGCATTAATTTAAAAACTTAATCAACAATGTAATTATCATGCTAAACCTTGTACTAATTCATGGATATCTTCATTTAGGGAAAACCTAAGTGAGCAGCTTTTAAATCAATTTAAGAATAAGTATTAACTTACAAAATAGATCATGCAAGCTCTAGTAAATTTATGAAGGTGCTATGATGATGAAAACTGAAAAAAAAAATGGCTGTGATCTTCCATATTTCAGGATTCAGTTTAATTTGGCCCAGTAGTGTAAATTACTGGAAATGGACTATTTTCAACCATAAAAATGGAATAAGATTATATTTGCCATTTTCTAACAAGATATGTTGCAATTTTTTTTGTTGGTGAAATATAGAATCTTGTTCAGTTAATAATCTTTAACAACTTCTTGGGCAGTCTTATTATCCAATTGACATTTGATGGTAAGTTTTGAATAAATTTGCTGTTATGGTTTGGATATGAGCTATCTCCTGAAAAGCACATGTGTTAATACAGGACAGTTCAGAAGTCAAATGATTAGATTTTGAGAGCTGTAACCTCATCAGTGGATGAAACCATTTGCTGGATTAATAATTTGAATGGACTACTGGGTGGTAACTAGGCAGGAGGAGCCTAGTTGGAGGAAAAAGGTCACTGGGGCATTCCCTTGGACTATATTTTGTCCCTGCCTCTCTCTCTATCTCTCTCTGCTTCCCAGCCGCCGTGGCCTGACCAGCTTTCCTCCACACATCCATCCACCATGATATTCTGACTCACCTTAGGCCCAGAGAAGTGGAGTCAGCCAACCATGGATGGAGACCTCTGAAACCATGGGCCCAAATAAGCTTGGATTCCTCTAAGCTGTCCTTGTCAGGTATTTTGGTCACAGTGATGAAAAGTGAACAAACTACTTTTTTTATTTGAAACCAGCTGCTTCCTCTTGATTTCTCGTTAAGAAGAATTCTGTTGCAGACCAATTCAAGGACTCTGTGATTTCGAGTCTGGAGAAAAAGTGGTAGCCCTAATAGTAAAATACTAAAGAAAAGGAAGGTGACTGGCAGAATATATACACACCAGTTACTGAGAGAACGTTTTGGAAGTTCTGTGGATGAGGAAGTCTATAGCAGCCACAGGGTACAAGAGAAGAGAAGGGGAGAAAAGTAAATACAGCTTTGAGGAGGATTGCTACGTGTAATGAGCTACATCTCTTTCTTGTTCTTTAGGGAAAACAATTCAGTATTGAATATTTTTTTAAGTTCTTTGGCTACTCTGAGTACTATGTTTTACAAAACCAGGTGCAAGGGCAATGACACATAATGTCGTAGACACTTTATAGTCTGATTCTTTGGACCAGAAATTGTGCTTTATGTCCCAACCCCAACATATACAATAATCTGCTTTTTTAAGGTGCACATCAAAGTGGACAACTTCAAGTTAGAATAAGATTTTAAGATACACGGATGAACTATTTTTCAAATCTAGGATGTTTAACAAAACATTAATGGATAAAATTCTCAAAGCTATTCCTCCAATTTTTAACATTCTGACGCCCTTTGCAAACTTTCTGCTTTCCTTCCAGAGAAGCAGGCTATTTTACTTATGTAACAAACAAAAGCATTTTAATGCTACAAACCTAAGTAACCTTTCTCAAAATTTCATCAATACATAAACAGTCAGGAAACTCAGTCAGACGGTATTAGTAAATGGTTGGCAAGTATTGATTGTCTGAATTGTGTGTTTTTTTTTTCAACTTTTTTTTTTCTTTTTGCCTCTGAGGAAGTGGAGACAGTACCACACTATGTGTAGAATTAGCTGAGCCTGAACTTTAACCAAGATCCTTAATTAAGGATCATTTTTTCCCAGTTCTTCATCTTAATGATTTGCTCCATTTGAAAACTAGGTCTCTAATTTTGTTCACAGTACTAGTACTGGGGTTGAATAAATTCGCCTGCTAGACCAGTCAATTAGTTCCCATTTTGTTATAATTGTTGTCTTAGCAACAGCTTCTTATTCCTTGAGACTTAGCGTATGACCCAAGAAAGACACGTTTATAACTCGTGTACTAAATCTTTTCCCCTTCTGAATTTTTCATGATATTTATTCTCAACTATGCTAAAATAAGATTGTATTTAATATTTATAGTTTGGTTTCTGGCTAATGGTAATAAATGTGGGAGTAAAGTTTAATTAAAACATTGCTTACTTATACAACAAAACACATCCTTTTACTATGCAAAGTCTATGTCAAAATCCAGAAATTATATAAAACAAAATTTCCTTTTTCAATTTTGACACATTCCATCATCAAAGACTATTAGTTGACAAGTTATCCTGCCTATTTGCCACCTTATTTCCATGAAATAACTTTTTAAAAATTCAATTAGATCTTCTTCGTAACTCAAAAGAAAAAAAATCATCTTAGAACTTCGGTTATACTTAAATATTTTGGTAGTTGTGTGTACATATTGGTGTATTTGGAGACAATGCTGAACAATAGGAGGTTACTTTGAATTCCATAAATACTTGCCCATGAAGTTAGAATTCTGTTCTATAGGTAATGGAGAGCTGGAGTTTTAGCCAGTGGTATGATGTGTTCTTATTTTGGAAGACAACTTTCTCAGCAGTATCAAAAGTGGACCAGGAAAGAACAGAAATGCTGAGTTTCCCTGGCTCTAGCTGCCTGTTTCCATTCATCACTTTGGAGTGCTGAATATCTTTATGGCTGAATAACATTCCATTGTGTATATATACCACAGTTTCTTTATCCATTCATCTGTTGAAGGGCATCTAGATTGGTTCCACAGTCTAGCTATTGTGAATTGAGTTGCTATAAACATTGATGTGGCTACATTACTATAGTATGCTAATTTCAAGTCCTTTGGGTATAAACCAAGGAGTGGGATAACTAGGTCAAAAGGTGGGTCCATTCCAAGTTTTCTGAGGATTCTCCACACTGCTTTCCAGAGTGGCTGCACCAATTTGCAACTCCACCAGCATTGTAAAAATGTGCCTTTTCCCCTACATTCACACTGACATCTATAGTTTGTGTTCTTGATAATAGCCATTCTAATTGGAGAAGATAAAATCTTAGAGTTATTTTACTTTGCATTTCTCTAATTACTGGAGATGTTGAACACTTTTTCATTTATTTATTAATTGCCTGTATATCTTCTTCTGTAAGTGCCTGTCCAGTTCCTTGGCCCATTTATTGATTGGGTTCTTTGTATTTTTGTTGTAAAGTTTTGTAAGTTCTTTATAAGTTTTGGAGATTAGTGCTCTATCTGAAGTACCCATGGAAAAGATTTTCTCCCACTCTGTAGTAAATACAAAAGTAGAGATACTACCTTGTATTCTATCAGAACATAATGGAATGCAATTAGAAATCAATGATAAAAAAAACTACCAAAACTATAACTAAAATAAAAAACAAAAACTATAAAAACTATACCTGGAGACTAAATAATATGCTGTTGAATGATGCAATGATAAAAGAAGACATCAGGCAGGAAATGAAAGAATTCTTAGAGGTAAACGAGAACGACGACACAACATAGCAAAATCTTTGGGACACTCTGAAAGCAGTACTAAGAGGAAATTTTATTGCATTGAGCTCATACATTAAAAAAATAAAAAAATCAACAACTAAATGACCTAACATTACATCTTAAAACCCTAGAAAAAGAAGAACAGATCAACACCAAAAATAGTAGAAGACAGGAAATAATTAAAATCAGAGCTGAAATCAATGAAATTGAAACAAGAGAAACAATTCAAAAAATTGACAAAATAAAAAGTTGGTTCTTTGAAAAATTAAACAAAATTGATAAACCCTTAGCCATACTACCAAAGAGGAGAGAGAAAACTCAAATTACTAGAATTTGTGATGAAAAAGGAAAGATCATGACAGACACCATTAAAATACATAACATAATTAGAAGCTAATTTGAATCTATACTTCAAAAAAATAGAAAATATGGAAGACACTGACAAAGTTTTAGAGACATATGTTCCTCCCAAACTGAATCAGGAATATGTACACAATTTAAACAGATCAATTTCAAGCACCAAAAAAGAAAAAGCCATCAAAAGCCTACCAACCAAGAAAAGCCAGATGAATTCTCAGCTGAATTTTACAAGACCTTTAAAGAAGAACTAATACTAATACTTCTCAAAGTATTTCAGGAAATAGAAAAGTAGGGAACCCTTCCAAACTCATTCTATGAAGCTAGTATCACTCTAACACCAAAACAAGACAAAGATGCATCAAGGAAAGAAAACTTTAGACCAATATCCCTGATGAGCATAGATGCAAAACACCTTAGCAAAAGGCAAATTGCATACAATAACTTATTAAAAAGATAGTGCACCATGATCAAGTGGGGTTTATCCCAGGGATGCAAGGTTGGTTCAATATTGGGAAATCAATAAATGTAATTCATCACATCAATGGACTTCAAGTTAAGAATCATATGATTATTTCAATAGATGCTGAGAAAGTGTTTGATAAAATATAGCACCCCTTCATGCTTAAAACACTTGAAAAAATAGGGATACTTATACCATACCTCAACATTGTAAAGGCTATCTATGCTAAACCCAGGGCCAACATCATTCTAAATGGAAAAGAACTAAAGCATTCCCTCTAAAACTTGGAACAAGACAGGGATGTCCTCTTTCACCACTTCTGTTCAACATCGTCCTTGAAACACTAGCCAGAGCAATTAGACAGACCAAAGAGATTAAAGGGATACAAATAGGAAAAGAAGAACTCAAGCTGTCACTATTTGCCAATGACATGATTCTATAGAGGATTCAAAAAACTCCACTAGGAAACTTCTAGAACTAATAAATGAATTCAGCAAAGTAGCAGGATATGAAATCAATATGCATAAATCTAATGTATTTCTATTCATAAGTGATGAATCCTCTAGAAAAAAATTAGGAAAACCACTCCATTCACAACTCAAAATAAAAAAGAAACAACTTGGGAATCAATCTAACAAAAGAGGTGAAAGACCTCTACAATGAAAAAATACAGAACATTAAAGAAAGAAATTGAAGAAAATCTTAGAAGTTGGAAAGATCTCCCATGTTCTTGGAGAGGCAGAATTCATATTGTTAAAATGGCCATGCTACCAAAGGCACTATACAGATTCAATGCAATTCCAATTAAAATCCCAATGACATTCCTCATAGAAATAGAGAAAGCAATCATGAACTTCATCTGGAAGAATAAGAGACCTTGGATAGCAAAAATAATCCTGAGCAGGAAAAGTGAAGCAGGAGGTATCACAATACCAGATCTTAAACTATACTACAGAGCAATAGTAACAACAAGTGGCATCAAAATAGGCAGTCCAATGGTACAGAATAGAAGACACAGAGACAAACCCACATACTAGACAAAGGAGCCAAAAACATACAATGAAGAAAAGATAGCCTGTTCAACAAATGGTGCTGGGAAAACTGGAAATTCATATGCAGCAAAATGAAATTAAACCTCTCTCTCTGCACAAAACTCAACTCAAAATGGATCAAGGACTTAGGAATTAGACCAGAGACCCTCCACCAAACAGGAGACAAAGTAGGCCTGAATCTTCATCATGGAGGCTTAGGATCAGATTTCCTTAACGAGACTCCCAAAGCACAAGAAATCAAAGCAAGAAGCAATAAATGGGATAAATTCAAACTAAAAAGCTTTTTTTCTCAGCAAAGGAAACAATCAATAATGTGGAAAGAGAGCCTACAGAATGGGAGAAAATCTTTTCTAAATATCATCTTTTTAAGAGACTAAATAATGAGAAGAATAGGGGGAAAGGAGTTTCCATAAATTAGGAAAGGAAGAATGGAAAGAAATAAATGAATCTAAATGGAAATATTAATCTTTCTGCGTGGGAATATTTTTCTTTTTCAAGATATCACTATTTCACTTTTTACCAAAACATTTGAATGTTTGGGGAATAGCTGAAATGAAAGGAAGTAGTCATGGGAGATGGAGAAAAATTATGTCTAATTATTACTGTCTCCACAAACATTATTTCTTTATGGTAAATACTTTAATAGTTATTTCTTCCAGCTTTTTGAAATGTATGGCACATTATTGTCATCTATGGTGTCTGTACTCTTTAATAACACACCAAAACTTCTTTTCCTTATCTAACTCTAACTTAGTACCCACCAAATAGCTTTTTCCCACCCCACACCAACCCTCCCTCCCTGCTACTCACCCAGCTTCTGGTACCCACCATTCACCATTCTACTCCTCAACTTCTACAAGATCAACTTTTTTATATTCCACATATGAGTGAGATCATGAGCTGCTTGTCCTTCTGTGCTTGGATTATTTCTCTTGATGTGATGATCTCATGTTCCATCCATGTCATTGCAATGGAGAGGAATTCCTTCTTTTTAATGGCTGAATAGTATTCCATTGTGTATATGTACCACCTTTTCTTTATCCACTCATTGGTTGATGGACATCTGGGTTATTTCCATTTCTTGGATATCGTGAATACTGCTGCAATGAACATGGGAGTGCAGATGTCTCCTGGACATACTGATTTCATTTCTAAAGACATTAATGTCTTTCATATTGGGATATAGAACTCATTTTTTGTTTTAATTTTGGTCTTTAATCAGAGGAGATGAAAGGGTGGATGGAACTTCACTTTTCCCAGAAATATTAAACTAAAGTATCTTATGATTGGGTTTGGTGTTATGATGTATTATCCCACTTCTCTCTATTCCTTCCTACATAGGACGGCACTGTCATGTGTTAACAGATTCATCAAAACATCAGGTGACAGTTCCCAAGGCATAAAGATATGCTGCAGAGGTCAGAAGTCTTTAGTTACATCCCAAATTAGATGCCAGCATTGTATCTAGCACAACTCACTAAATAGCCAGGTTTACATAAACAAACCAACAAATAAATAAATCAAAGCACCTGAAAGCAGGTGAGATTGCAATATTAAGAATTCATGCCCACACCTGGGATGGCCTCGAACCACTTGGGAGCTGGATGGCATTAAGTCAGTCTTTAATCAAGGCCTTACTATTTTTTTTTTTTATTTCTACAAAATCTTGGGACACAGCCTTTTGATCCCTGGGATGTGCTGTCCCTGGTTCACCCTGGGAAGTGGCATTTTCCCATTATTTAAAGGATCTTGTATTATCATTGCTCATTTTGCTTTGCATCTAGACTGCAAAATACTGAGTGTTACATCTGCCATCTTGAACCTCGATAGACATGGGCATGTGCCCACAGCAGAAAGCCATGCAAAGCCTTACAATAATCCAACTGAGATCTGTATTTTCCATAATTGTCCGTTCTGGTCCCCACATCGCCACGACAGCTTGTTTACTCAGAGGGAGCAGGTCTCTGTGTGCAGGGCTTCTCTGGTGCCAGACCTAATTGGAGCTGACTCGGGTAGCTTGATTCCCATCACACTCCATGTGAGTCAGCTCATCACGGCCACTTCATTTGTCTGACAGTGGTTCCTAGTGAATTTAAAATTGATTCTGACAATTTGTTTTTTAACCTCAAGGCTACGTCCCAGTTGCCTAGGTGAGTTTGACAATTTGATGTTTCTCTTCGTAATCAGAGATGGTTCAGGGCAGCTGGCCTCTGAGCCCTTGGCCCCTTGGAGAGAAGTCAGGCCTCTGTGTCATCCATTAGCAGGAGGGGAAGCTCCTGGCTGAGCAGAGGAAGGGGAGAGTCCAATTTCCTTCCTTTAGGTATAAGTAGAGTGGAGTCATTTATTACCAGGGTGGTCTGGGAAGGCAGATGGAGGAAGACAGAGCTTTTGCCACAGGGTTGAAACACATTAAAATAAATCCTACTGTAAAAGTGTAAATGTTCAATGGAGATTTCCTCAACAGAGTTTTTAAGTCTAGTTTTTTGTTTGGATTGCTTTTCCCATTTGAAGAAATTTCTGTTTGGCTAATTTGCTACTAGCCTTCGCCTCTCTGCTTTCACATCGCTTAGACCCAACGTTTCGCTGTTCCTTTTTGCTTGATACGTGCCTAATATTTCCTCTTGATTGCATGGAAGGATATTTTTTCCTTCTTGAAGCTTTCTGATCCTTTTATAGTTTTCAGGTTCCCTGACGTCTCTCGTATTAACTAGGATAACTTCAACTAAAAAGACAGAATTTCAACTCAAATTGGTTAAAAAAAATAGGGATATGTGATGTGCATGTATGAATATATCACAATGGATCCCACTGTTGTGTATGATTATAATGCACACATAAATTTTTTTTCAAAAAGATATTTACTGGGCTGGAGATATAGCTCAGGTGGTAGAGTGCTTGCCTTGCATGCACAAGGCCCTGGGCTCAATCCCCAGCACCACAAAAAAAAAAAAAAAAAAAAAGATATTTACTTTCTGTTATAACTGGAAGTTCAGGCCTTAGGCAAGTTACTATCTGGGTGACCTTCATCAAGGACCCAAATTTCTTGCTTTTCCCTTTTCTGACTACCTTAGCCTCAGAGTCATGATCAGCTTGGGTCCCTTATGGTCACAGAACAATCTCAAGGTATTTCTAGTCTAAATATCAAGAAACAGACTGTCCAAGGGGAAAAGAAAAGGGAATGAGGAAGGGGCACAGTTTATTTGCAAATGTAGTATGGCGTGTTTCTTAGCAGACATTTCTTCATTATTCCAAGGCCTAAATTTAGATCATATGCCCCATCTTTCACCCACCAACAGCTAGCAAAATGCTTACTATAGACCACTGATCCTCAAGGTGTGGCAAAGGGCCAGCAACACCAGAAGCACCTGAGAACTAGTTATAAATACAAATCTCAGGCTTTAAGAAAGGCCACAGGTTCAGAAAGGATGTGGACCCAGTAATATAGACCTTAACAAACCCTCCAGTGATTTTGATTTAAGTTCAAGCTTGATTTCAACTAATCATCTAAGGTAGGATGGATTTAGGAGTCTACTAATATGACCTCTTCTAAAATCTCTCGCAGGAGAAGCAGGAATTATGTAAGTCATATGCTGGTCTACAAAGTAGTCTTACATAAGTCTACAAAGAACAGAGTCCTCTAATGCAACAGAGCTGAGGGCCATGAGGGAGCAAGACTTGTTTGCAAGTATCTTTTAAGATGCAATTGGGCCCTGGAGAAGCAGCACGTTGTCTGCTGGATCCTCCAGCATCAACAGACACCAGCCTACACCCCCCTTTCATAATCACCATTATAAGAAACACTATCAATAACTGACTTATAGATGATGAGGATACATGGGACTACATGACATTTCAGAAAGTTAACCTGAAATATTTGGAAATTATAAGAAAACAAAGAGATATGTTATTCTTCTGTGGTAGAAATGAGAGTTGGGTCTTGAAGAAGTGGAGCCCAGGACAGTCAGAAGGACAGATCTACACTGCTCAGAAAGGCAGACCTGAGGGGTACTTCCTTGCTTCCAGGAAGGTCTTTTATGTGGCAAGGAAAGACTCAAGGACACTTGACATGTAAAATAGCTCACAGATGAGATACAGAGATAGAACAATTTAGGATCATCTGCCTGAGAAAACTGCAGAGCTAACTGTGATGGGGCCATGGGAGGTTCAGACAGCTGGTTAAGCATTATTTCTGGGTGTGCCTGGGAGGGTGATTCTGGAAGAGATCAGAATTTGAATTGCTGGACTCAGACATGTGGCCTTCTCCAGTGTGATTGAACATCATCCAATCCCTTGAGGCCTGAACAGAGGGAAGGTCAGGAAGATTGATGTCTGCTCTCAGGCATTGAACTTCTCCTGCCCTTGACTCCTGGTTCTCAGATCTTCAGACTCAGACTGGAATCTACATCATCAGCTCTCTAGTTCTCAGATCTGTGAAATTTGTGACCAGCTTTCCTGGTTCTCCAGCTTTCAGATGGCAGATCAGGAGTCTCATCAGCCTCCACAATTGCATCCTGTGTACATGTGTGTGTCTATAGACACATATATAAACATGTATGCATATCTCCTACTGGTTCTGTTTTGCTGGGGAACCCTAATGTGGTTCCTGACACAAAACCCCAACAGAGTCTTCAAATAGAACTACCCATATTTTGTCAGTCATTTAGTCAAGAAGTTAAAAAACATCTTAGATCACAACGATTAATTTTCCAAATAATTGCTTATTGCTATGGTATCAATGTTTTTGTGCCCCCAAAAGTCATCTGTTGAAATCTAACCCATATGGTGATGAAATTAGGAGGCGGTGTCTTTGAGAAGAGATTTGGTTATCAGGATGGGGCCCTCATAAATGGATTAGTGCCTTTATAGAAGAGGTTCTAGAGAACTCCCCTGCTCCTTTCTCATGTGAGCACAGCAGGAAGATGCCATGTATGAACAAGAGAACAGGTTCTCGCCAGACATGGAATCTGCTGGCACCTTGATCTTGGACTCCTCAGCCTCCAGAACCATGAGAAATAAATTTCTGATGTTTATAAGCCACCCAACTTATGGCATTTTGTTATAGCAGCACAAGCAGACTAAGATGCAATCTTTGCTGATTTCATAAACCAACCCAAGGTACATAAGTTTAGCTGGGTGCTGTGGTGCCCACCTGTAATCTCTGTAACTCTGGATGCTAAGGTAGGAAGATTGCAGATTTGAGGCCAGCCTTGGAAACTTAGTGAGACCCTGAACCCCTGGGTTAAATCTCCAGTACCGTCCCCCAACACACAAAAGCACTTGAATTCAAATTTTGTTTAGGAAGTGGCCATTAGTTATAATAAATAGTGAATTTATTTTAAAAAACATTTTGCAAATGAGAAAAAATCTTAGCATAACAGATGTGCATGAGAAAGTATGCATGAGAATTTAAATGTTAGGGGTCTGCTGGGAGTGGTGGTGCACATCTGTAATCCCAGTGACTGGAGGTGTTGAGGCAGGAGGATCTCAAATTTGAGCACAGCCTCAGCAATCTAGCTAGGTCCTAAGAAATAAAAGGGTCTGGGGATGTAGCTCAGTGGTAAAGCACCTCTGGGTTCAATCCTCAGTACCAAAACATGCAAACAAATAAATAAATGCTAGGGGTGAACAAAACAAGGACATTTATTTCTCTACTTCATATTGGTCAGTGCTGTTAACCTAAATAGTACTTCTGCTCTCTGACCTAGATATGGTTTATGTAAATACTACAGAGCATGTAAAAAGATAAACCAGCATCTTGCAAACTCACCTGTGAACTGAAGTTTTAAATGAGTGAAATTCTGTGTTATAATAGCCTATGTTACACACTAGGCGATCTTTTGTGTTTTGAGCATTATTACCCAATTATCATGATGGACTCCGATAAATGAAAGAGACTTTAAGTCACATCGAAGTGTCACTTTCTATCCCCAAACAGGATTATACTTTATCCAGAAGAAATGGTCTGTCCTATTTTTAAATGCATCTGAGAATTCAACAACCTTCCTCAACACATTTCAATACTTCACTGTTTAATTACATCCAGCTAAGAGGTTTTTCCTTATATCTAATCAAGTTCTTTCAGACCCTACTTTTTAAAAAATAACAGCTGTCTTGAGATATAATTCACATACCATGCAATTCATCTATTAAGCCTTTGAAAAACCATCAGACTGTTTTATATAGTGGCTGAGTCATTTTCCAATTCTACCATCATTGCAGTAGAGTTCTAATTTCTCCACATTTTTGCCAGTACTTATCTGACTTTTTGTTTAGCCATCATTATGGGTATGAAGCGATAACTCATTGTGACTTGACTGGCATTTCCCTGATGACTAGCAATGCTGAGCATCTTTTCATGTGCTTCCTGGTCATTGCTTCTTGGGAGAATGTCTATTCAGATTCTTTGCTTGTTTTTTAATTGGGTTGCTTGGTTTTTCATTATTGACTTGTATGTGTTCTTTATATATTCTAGATGCAAGTCTCTCATCAAGGATATCATTTGTAAACAGTTTTTCCTATCCTTGATTTATATTTTCATCTTATTTAAACTGTCCTATAAAACAAAAAGTTTTCAATCCGGATGAAGTCTGCTTTATCTAATTTTTCTTTTACCGTTTGTCTTTTGGTGTCATAGCTATGGAACAGTTGCCTACTTCAAGTTTTAAGATGTATGCCTAAGTTTTCCAGGGTTTTATGGCTGTAGTTTTTACATTTAGGTCTTGGATCTATTTCAAGGTTCTTACCCATGCTATGAGGTAAGGGCCCAAATCCATTCTTTTTGCATGTGGTTACCTCTTTGTTTCCATGTCATTTGTGAAAATATTATTCTTTCCCTTCACAGCAACCTTGTTAAATAGCAATTGACAATAAATATGAGGATTTATTTTGGGGCTCTTTGATTCTTATCTGTGGATTTATATATCTCTCCTATAGCAGCATCACACTATCTTGATCACTATGGTTTTATAATAAGCTTTGAAATTGTGAGTGTGATTCCTCCAAACTTGGGCATCTTTCTTAATGTTATTTTAGTTATTCTGATTCCTTTGCATTTCCATATAAATTTTAAAACTGGCTTGTCAATATTGGCAAAAAAAGGAATTTTTTTTTAATTTATTTATTTTTCATGTGTGTGGTACTGGGGGTAGAACCAGGAGTGCTTTACCACTGAGCTACATCAGCAGCCCTTATTTTTTATTTTGAGACAGAGCCTTGCTAAGTTGTTGGTGTTGACCTCAAACTTTGAACTCACCTATTTCAGTCACTGGGATTACAGGCATGTGTCACTGCACCCAGATAAAAGGAAGCTTTTTTTTTTAAAAAAAAAAAAAAAACAGGTAGTTCCTATTTATAATAGGGGTTGTGTTGAATTTGACTATTAGTTTGGAGTGTTACTGTTGTTTTAATAACAATAACTCTTCTAATCCTTGATTACTGGCTATCTTTACATTTATGCAGGTAATTTCTTTAAAGTTTTATAGTTTTAGAATATGTTTTGCACTTCTTTTCATTAAGTTTATTCTGAATTATGTATTTATTCCTTTTAATGCTACTGTAAATGAGATTATTTTCTTAATTCTACTTTATATTGTTCATGGCTAGTTTGTGGAAACTGAAATGATTTTGCAATTGACTGTCTCCTGCCATCTTGCTAGCATCACTTATTAATTCTAATTTTTTATTTGGTGAGTTCTTTAGGATTTTCTGTATACAAGATGATGTCACCTGCAAATAGAGATAACTTTCTTACTTTAGTATTCATATTTCATACTTCAGTTTTGAAGACTGTTTTTATTTATTCCTTTATTTTTGATTGATAAATCATAGTCATATATGTTCATATTTTACTACGTGATGTTTTGATCTATGTCTACATTGCAGAAAATTCAGTTGAAGCAATCAACATAACTATCACCTCACCAGTTTATTATTCCTTTTTGAGCTGAAAATGTTAAAAATCTATTCTTTCAGCAATTTTTTAATATACATTAACTGTGGCCACCATGCAGTGCAACAGATGACAGAAACTCCCCTGGTCTCACTGAAACTTCGTTCTCTTTGATCAACCTGTTCCTTTCCCCATCCCTCCCCTCTGGCGTCTGGTAACTGTGTGTCTACTCTTGTTTCTGTGAGAAGACTTTTCTTTACAATGATGAAGCATGGGGACAATACTCAAATTACCATGCAAGAAAAATTTGCTGTATTTAAATTACTTAGAGGTTACAACAGAAAAAATTCTATAGGCCCTATGTCATCAGGTCTTGTGCCAGGTGGTCCTATAATATTTTTTAAAATTAATGAACAAATAAGTTTATTAAATATATTTATTAATTTAATAAATACATTTATTATTTTTTGGCATCAGGGATTGAACTCAGGGTGCTTAATCACTGAGCCACATTCCCAGCCCTTTCTAATTTTTAATTTTGAGATAGGGTCTCACTAAGTTGCTTAGGGCCTTGCTAAATTGCACAGGCTGGCTTTGAACTTGAGATCCTCCTGCCTCAGCCTCCCCAGTTGCTGTGATTACAGGCTTGTGCTATGGTGCCCTGCAATAAACGTATTTTTTAAGAGTAGCTCTTGGTTCATGGCAAAATTCCTCAGTGAGTGCAGAAAGTTCCCATAAACCCTGTTCCCACAACACCTGCAGTCCCACATACGTACAACCTCCTTGGCTTTTGACTTTGCACACCCCAGTGGAATATTTGTTACAACTCATCAACCTAAAATGACCCATTCAAAATGGTCTCGTAGTTGATATTAGGATTCACATTCTACGGGTTTGGGCAACCATGTAATGACGTGCATCCAGCATTACAGCATCATAGAGAGTAGTTTCATTGCCCTAAGTTTCTTTATGCACTCCCTATTTATCCTTCCCTCTTTCCTAACCCATGGGGGAACCACTGTTTTCTTTGCTGCCTCCCTCATTTTGCCTTGTCCAGAATGATAGAGTGAAACCATACAGTCTGCAGCCTTTTTGGCTTGGCATCTTTCATTTAGGAATGTGGGTATAAGTTTCCTCCACGTTTTTTCATTGATAGCTCATTTCTTTAGAGTGTCAAGTAATGTTCCATTGATGCCTCACTGTTTATTTCTTCATTCACTTACTGGGGACATCTCGGTTGCTTCTAGGTTTTGGTCATTATGACTAAACCTGCTATAAACATTGGAGTGAATGTATTTGTGTAGACATAAGTTTTTAATTAATTTGGATAAATATCAAGGATCATAACTGCTGGATTGTATAGTAAGAGAGTATTCAGAAACCCCCAAGGTGTCAGCCAAAGTGGCAATTTGCATTCCTACCAGCAATGAACAAAAGTGCTTGTTGCTCTGCATTCTCACCAGGATTTGGTGGTGTCAGTGTTTTAAATTGTAGTCATTCAAATAGTTGTACAGAGATAACTCACTTGTTTTAATTTTGTTGTTTAAATTGTTTTAATTTACAATTCCTTAACGACAGAGGATATTGTGCATCTTTTCATATGCTTACTTGAACCTGTATGTCTTCTTTAATGAAGTGTATATTTTCTTTGATGAAAAAAAACTAGGCTGTTCATTTTCTTATTGTTGACTTTCAAGAGTTCTTTGAGTATTTTGGATAATGACTTTTTATCAGATGTGTTTTTTCAAATATTCTCTTAACATCTGTGGCTTGTCTTTTCATTCCCTTTACATTGTCTTTCAGGCAGTTTTTAATTGTAAGGAAGTCCAGCTTATCAATTATTTCCTCTTCCTACATTCTTTAATAATTTAATGTATTTCCTTGGAAATACATATGACTAATCCATCCTACAGATGAGAGAACCAGTGCTTGGAGAGTTCAAATTCAGGGAATTAGAAATCTACAGACTGAGTACAGCTCTGAAACCAGGCTGTTTAACCACAGTGTGGTACTCAACAAAGGTACTCAACAAAATACTTAAAAGGAGATTTTAATAAAGAGAAAATAATACCAACAATCCTTTCATCTGCAGTTGGCTCTGGGGAATGCATCTCACAGCGCCCCCTAAGGCCTCTCTGGTCATGATCACCTGTATATTCCCATCCCCAGTCACTGCTGCTGGGAAACATCATCCCTGCCACCAGCCTGCCAGGTGGCTTTCCTCACTTAGTCACTAAACAGGGCAATTCTTCCCATGTTCCCCCTCAGTCCTGTCAGAGTGGTCACTATTCCTCCGGACTTGCCCTTCCCTCTACTACCCACCCCACCCAAACCAAAAGCTCTTGGATAAACAATTACATTGTCTTCAAATGTAATAAAACTGTTCAAGATTTCTATTTAATAGTGATATATTTTAGGCATTTAAGTTGATAGGTACTACTTTTAATTTAGACTATTCTTTTTTTTAGACTATTTTAATTTAGACTATTCTTTTTTTTAGACTATTCTTTTTTCTCTCAAATATTTTCCACACGTCCTCGAAAAGATGGTACACTCTGGGCATGGAAAGGGTTACATGTGTTACTGGAAAAAATCATCCATCCCCTTTTCAACTCCTCTTCAACCAGTGCCTTCCAGTGTTGGGCTTACCAAGTCAAGTACCCTCTAACCTCTCACTTCAGTTAATAATGTGCACCCATAATCCCACTGAGTTGATGTGACTGGATGGAAATACCAAGGACTTCTGTTTTCTGTTAAGTCATTCGGCCACATCTTAGAGAAAGGGGTAAGGTCTGCTGGACTTTTAGAAGTTCATGCACAGCTTAACAGCTTCCATGTCTCAGCATGTAGGATATGGAAACCTGAGTTTGGGGTCCACTGGTTAGAGATACTAAAAGTCTTTTTGAGTTGTAGCATTTTGTGCAAAAGAAACAAAATACACCCAAGAACACTATTTCTGCTTCACTGTAATTAGCTCTTGTTTCTCTGGCTAATGGCCTGATTACTTGCCCTTTTCCAATGGGGTCTCTAACTATTTTCACAGTTTAAGACTCTGTTTGTTTATGTTTGCAGGTGATAATTGCCTTCTTGCCAGTGTTTTTTTTTTTCTTCCCTACTTATTTTCTAAGACCTTTCCAAGTTTCTCCTAGGCTTTCTTCCACTTCTTTCTCTTTAAATGGTTTAGATTCCATTTAGGGAGATGTCTCCTTAAGTACTTATTCTATTCTAGGTGTCAATGCTTTCTTAAAGTACTCTGTGTTTTCATTCAGGCAACAGAGAAGAATTGGATAGCTAGCATGTGTCATCGCCCCTTCTACCTAGTGTTTTAAATGATGGACTTACCAAATCAACTGCATTTACCTTCCCAACTTCTCATTATGTGTCAGGCATTGTACAACATGCTAGGGACATAACAGTAAATAATCAGCTATGGTCACTGCATTAGTCAGTTTCTGTTGTTGGGAAAAATATATGAGAAAAAGTTATTATAAGGAGGAAAGATTCATTTTGGCTCATAGCTTTAGAGGGCTCCGTCCATGGTTGCTTGGCTGTGCTGACTTTGGGTCTCTGGTGAGACAGTATATTATGGTAAGAGCATGTGGTGGGGAAGACTGCTCATCTTGTGGTGGTTGAGAGATATGGGGTGGGGGAGAGAGGGAGAGAGAAAGAGAGAGAGACACCACCAGGGTCTCAATATTCCTTTCTAGGACATGTAACAATGGCCTAATTTCCTCCCATTAGGCTCCACCCACGTCCCAATAGCACCATGGGCAGGTGACCAAGTGTTTAATGCATGGGCCTTTGTGGGACATTTCAGTTCTGAACCATAATAGTCACCAGTTTTGTTTATTTTAATGTGGGAGATCGATATGTTGCTAGACGATTAGTCACACAAGTAAATTAATAATTGAAAATTATGATAACTGCTATGAAGGTGCTGTATGAGAGTCTATTCATGGACCTAACAGATGGGTAGATTAGGGAAGGCTCCAAGGAGGTGCTGTTAGGGAGTCTGAGAAGTAAAGTGTAAGTAGGAGTTGGTGAGGTAAAGGCAAAAACTATTGCAAACAGAAGAAACAGTATCTAAAATGACACAGGTTTTATTCTAAGTTTCACATTTCACACTAGTAAAACTTATTAAAACAGATATAAAACATATTTTTCCACTCCTGTTAGAGGAAGCAGCTGGACATCTTTTAGTTGCCTATATTAAGAGTAAATTTTTTGACAGAGGTAAAGAAAGCAGTGATTGAAGGAGGGATCAGAATATGCTATCACTTAATCTCTTTCCAGAATGCTCTCTTTCTGATATAACAGTACCAGAATTTCCTGCCCAGGTTGCCACAAATTATATCAAAGAGATTGTTTCCATGGGGCATGGTGGCATTAGCCTATAGTTCTAGCCACTTGGGAGGCCAAGGCAGGAGGATTGTTTGAGTCCAAGAGTTTGAGCTCAGCCTGGGCAACACAGTGACACCAGCCTCAAAAAAAGAAAAAGTTTCTTGTCTTTATTATTGCTTATCCCATAACTGAACCCCTCTGGCCTTCTGTCATCCCACCTTCTCTTGTTTTTGAGATCACTGGATCTGGAGCCAGTTCCTCATCAGAATAACTTCGGTCATCTTATGCACTGCAGGATATGAATTCCAGAATTAGTGAACTGGAATACCCCAGAGTTAGATCCACATTAAAAGATTAAAGAAAATTTCTCAGGTGATTATGGTCTGAAAAAAAAAAAGTCTGAATTCCTGCTCCACTGTTAGCTGTGGGTCCATGAGCAAGTTGCTTACCTTCCCTGTGACTCAGCTTCCTCAAGTGCAAACCAGGAATCTTAATAGCACTTACCTTATGGGGTTGTACTCAGCAAAGAAGAGGTAGACAATCTTGCTTCATGTCACAGATTTAGATAGGAAACAAGTCTTCAAGGAAATGGTAACTCTAGGAACTCTGGAAACTCGCATTGTCCTTAGGATCGGAGGACATCTAGTGAGTTTTCTCTGGTTTTGACTTGAATGTGGTATTTTGGACCTCAGTTTAAACCCTGTCTCTATACCTTCTTTTAGAGTACTGCCTTCCCTATCCTCTCCCCTTGATTGGGATGAGGCTGTTAATCCCCAGAAAGGTTTGTAGCTCAGGAAGTCCAATCGCAATATTTATTTCCATGGGTACAGCAACTACTATGTAGGTTTGGCAGAAGACCCCAGCAGGATGATTCAGAGTCTATTCTCAGTGATTGATATGGGCACTACGGGAGAAAGGGTCTCTTCTTTGCAATTGCTATCAATAAAGATGATAAAAGCCTGGAATTTCTCATGGGTATCTTCTTTGTCAAACACAGGATTTTACTGAGGATGACAATGAACAGAAGAAAGTCAGGCCAAGAAGAGAAGCCAGAATGGAGAGAGTCCTGAGGATAACATTATTAGAACACTGGATTGAGTGATTCCTGAAACAAATGTGGACTTCCCAGGGGCTACTCTGAAAAGTCTCTTATTGAATGTGCCTATCTCCTTCCCTCCCTCTCTCCCTTCCTTTCTTCCTTCCTTCCTTCCATCCATTTATCTACCCATCTATTGATTTAGCATACTTGAAAATAGATTTCTGTCTCTTAAAATCCAGTGCTGTGTACAAATACATTTTGATGTTTTTTTCTGACAAATGTGATCAATATAGCTTTTTATAGGGTGCCATGAAGCTGGGTTGGAAGCCTGAGGAGAGAAGCTGAGACTCCCACCTTCTAATAACCAGGAAAAAGAAGAGAACTGTAGATGAGAGAGGGAGGCAGGATTGACCCACTCTTAGCCTTCTCTGTATTATAATAATGAAAGAACAAATGTGTCAATGTATTTCAAATGAATGAATTAGATAAACTTATCATAAAAGGTTTAAAAAATGATTTCCTATTTGAACTGCTCATAACTGTTGCTACTGCTCAGATATGATCCTAGATTCATGTAGGCATGTTCCTTCCATTAAATGAACAACTTTAATACAAATGCCAGTCCTACAACTTCAGTAAGAGCTTATGTCTTATATTAAAGCTTTACAATATTGTGTTCCATTGTGAGTAGAATGCGATTCAAAGTTACACTGAATACAAACTGCAATTGGGTTATAAACAGCATTAAAAATTAATGAAAAATCAGCCTTGTAGATGCAGAGCAACAATAAAAAATTGTGGAAGGGAAAAATAAAGTAATTATGCTATGCTAGTTGTGGTTAAGACTTGGGCAATTATTCTGTATTTGAAATTTAGATCACCCCCTTCCCCCATGTAATTATCCATTAGACTTACTAACACACACTTTTTCGTGTCAAACTAGTAGGAACTCCAAAATGGAGAGGTGGGACTGGCAGAGAGCAAAGGGGATAAAGATAAGTTTGATGCACAACGAAGCAAAAGAATATAGGAAAACATCAGCTTTTATTATACAATCTATCACAAAAAATGTGCAGGCATGTCAAGGTTATCTTTATTTTGTTATAATATAAAGAAATAGATATGAACCCAATACATCTCCAGTATGACTACTGAAATAAAAAAAATGCTGAAAGAAGAGTTAAGAGTGGGAAGATCAGCATGTGAGAACTGAAAGAACATGTGAACAACTCCTGTGATAACTTCCTTATGTTTTAGGTCAGGAGACAGATCCAGGGGGTCCAGGGCCTTGGCCAAGGCAACTGGGTTACTTAGCAGGAGTTCCCTTGGAGCTGATCAACAGTTTATCTCCTTTATAAAAATAGAGATCTATTAAGAATAGCATACAGATCAGGCAGAGTTCTTGCATTGGACATTTTCTGAGAATTAGACATGCATTAGATGTATTCCTAGAATTCTCAATGCAGAGATTCTGCTGGTGCTGAGTATCTGTTCCAGTTATGCATTCTGTAATTGAGAATCACCACAAGATGGGCTTGTGGAACACTGGATCCAAGGAGTCTGAGCTAAAACCCCATTGATCAGCCAACCTTCACAAACCCTGCTGATGCTTTGACATCAGCTCAAGACAGTCTCAGAATCAAGGTCCCGCTAACCTTTCCTTGTTTCTCCTTGAAGTGCAGGAAGGGTTCTGTCTCAGAAGTTCCCTTGTCTGATTAAAAAAACTTCCAAAAGGGATGCAATTGCTTTAAACTCCTTCCTTAGGATGATCTCATCAAATAACCAGGAAAAATGAAACACTGTTGTACTTTGGAGGGTGACTGAGAGGTCAACTGGAAGACTTGGTGTAAGACACCCTTTGCTCACAGTACTCTTGGGCTGGTCACATTTCCCTAACTTGCTACCATCTTCCCCGCTTCCCTTTCTCCTACAAACAAGACAGTTATGCTTCAAACATTTGCTCCTTCTTTGAGTTTTATATGTTATATGCACATTATTTTGTTTTTCTCTTGCTAACCTAATTATGGTGATTGGGATGTTGGCCTTGATTCTTTATGATTGGTAGGCAAGGCTTCACCCCCTTTTCAACCCTACTGTCCCTTCTCTGTCAGTGATGAAGAGATGAAGACTCCTGAAACCAGTGTCATGTCAGAGCCAATACTCATTAATGTCTCTAAATCTGACTATTTCCTTTTCCCCAGGGATCCATGGCTCTGGTAAAAGACCATAATAAATATTCAGTAGTATTCTAGTGACTTTAATGGCATTGTATAGATTTAAAAAATAAATATAAAAGTTCACATTTGTAGAAAAAAGTAGCTCCTAATACCATAAAGATAGATTTCATGCAATGGGTTGAGTTAAATTCGATGGGAGCAGAACAAAAAGAGGGGAGAAGTCTGGCGAAAGCTAATGGGCAATGGGGAGAAATGTCAAAAAGAAGGGAAGATTTATTCATTTACCCAGGACACCTTATTAGTGTTTAGAGCTGCTGGAGAGCTGCTTGCTCCAAAGCAGGCATAAATATCACAGCTGTAGAAGAGACCATTTTTATATGTTGACATCAAGAAGGTGGTTTGCTGGGATCTGAGGAGATAGCTAGAGTCTAGTGATGAGCCTGCTCTGCAAATGCCACCACCTTCCACAACCTAGGCTTCAGACACTTCGGATCAGGCAGAGGAAATACTACCCTGTCACACTTTCACAAACCCCTTCTCTTGGGAATTGTTACATCTCTGCAAAAACTTGGCCGTCAGTGATTCTCATAAATATTCAGAGACTACAAACACGGACAGATATATGCCCTTATAAAGTCATGGAAGCCTTACAAGGTAGTTCACTGCAGGAAAAGCAACATGATTGTTGGAAGTTAATATAATGATTCACACAGTAGTGTTACTCACTGTACACACACAAGAAATGTAACCATGCAAAAGGTCCCCAAAGTCAAAACTGAATAAATGAATATTTAAGAATTCCAGATGCTAAAAATACACCTGAGATCTCATTTTCTTCTTAATCAGAAATTGCTTCAGGGAAGAAGTCTCTTTGCCTTCTGGAATCCAACATCAGCCAAGTGAACTTGGCATCTTGGCAGAATCAAGGATAACCTGACTATTGCCAATTGTAAACAGAAGAGGAAATTTAAATGTAAGAAATACAGAGGAAAAAAGCTGAGTACCTGTTGCTCTGAACTAAGCAAGACTTATACTATTTAAATTTCAATGGGTAGTGCCATGGTAGAATTGGAATCCATTCAGACTTTTTGTTCAAATCCATGCACACCATTTCAAGCTCAATCTAGCGGATGCAAAACACTTCCAGAGAACAGAATTAAAACCTATTAAATTTTCCCATTACAACTAGATTTCATTTAAAGTATATCACCATTTCCCCATCAATTCTGAATTGCTTATAACTTCACATTTCTTCCAAAACCATAGCACCATGCATTTTGGATATGAGATTTGGGGTTGCAGTTATGCCTTCTTCCTTAGCCTTTTTTAAGGTTATCAGACATACTACCTTATTTTCAAAGCAAACTGGGAATCTCTACCTAATTTTCTGTCGTGATTCAGTGAATGGACTTCTGATTTCTGTTGATTATTGAGTTGCTTCAGGGATGGATCTAAAATGCAAGCACTGACCCTTAAATGTCAATCATAAAATTCTGAGTCCAAAATTCTGAGGCAATTTCATTGTTTACAGTATATTTCTGGCAGCATGATAATAAGCAGACTGACCGTTTTATGGATTTGTCTCTCTCCTGAGCAAACTTAAAAGAAGCCTCAGTCAAACTTACATTGGTTTATTGAGTGTATGAAAGCTGAATGCTACTCTTGTTTTCTCCTGTTTCTAGATATTTTTGGCTTTATACATCTGACCCGTATTTTCAAACTGACAATTTTTCTTAGTGATATTATATGTCTTTTTTAGCTACCTATTATGCAATGGGTCAAGTAGAAACCAATGAGAACATTTAACACTAAAAATTATTTGTTTTTAAGCATATTTCATATTAAAAGAATTACAAAATTGTGTGAGCCTAATTTATATAAATTAACCATTCACAATGAATTGGTTATAAAAGTAATTTGAAAGCTGTTCATAGGACCACAAAATATATAAGTCCTTACATCTATTGTTTTTAATTTTATTCGCAAACAACTATTGATTGGGACTCTACCCAAAGGGCATTTGATAAGCATTCTAGAATTCTACATTTATCATTATGATGTTTTTATTAAGAGAATGTTTAGGTGTTTTCCAGAAGTACTGGGCTTGGGGCACAGCCACAGTGTGGGAAGGTGGGTATTTTCTCACTGTATTGCTCTTCTTGAATAAATCTAACCCATTTAGACATCAATTTCTGGATTTCTTAATTTTTTGAAAAATTAATGAAGAAAATTCTCTTTCCATCAAGAATCTTTACTAAATATGTAACCAGCAGCCACCCACATAACCATTAAATGTCATTTGAATAGAAGAAAATGACATTTGCACATGATAGATTTTGTTCTTTCCCTGATGTGAGGCCAAACAAATGGGAAGTTTCTTGAGAAATAACTATCGATGTCATTGAGGTTAACTCAACCACCGCATTCTTCTTTACTGGCTTTTAAAAATCACAAACACTTTGGACAACAATTTTGCACTATGGGTCACATAGATGGGTAACCCCAGTGAGTTTCAATGTTCTGGAAAACAAATAAATTTTAGAAAATAGGAGAAGCAACAGAATGGAAGTTTACTAACTAACCTGTAAAGTAAATTTATTTAACTATGGGAAAAAGCCAGAATACTGCATTACACTACAATTGAACTACATTATCATTAAAATACTGCATGATGAAGTTTTGCAAAAATATGTCACCATGACCGAGGACAATCGTGCACTCTTCTCTCCACGAAATGAGATGGTAGATTCTCATGGGCACTCTGAAAAGACATCATTTCATGGCTACGGAGGAGATGTTTGAGATATGTATAAGAGAAAAGGCATGCCAGTAATTTCTATGCCGATATTTCTAATTCAGTATTTTAAAATTGGGCTAACAAAATCCTTCCTATCATAGCCAAGAAAAGTACAAGACAGGCCCAGGAGATGCAATGATATTTCCCCCTAGTGCTACCATCACAGATCATGGTCTAGTTGGTTGAGGGCGATACACTCTGTATCTACCATCATGAGAGCTTTAGCTGTAGAGAGCACAAAAGAGGGGCAACTTAGATAGCTGAGGAACATGACATTCTAAAGGCACCTGCAGAGACCTAGAGTTGGGGGATCCAATGGACAGTTCTAGAAATTGGAAGTTTAGCTCAGTTGGAAGCTTTATGCAGAGCCAGCAATGTGGCCAGGAATGAGCCTAACGTGTCAGGTACAGGCCATATCATGAAGAACCTTGACAGCCAAATTATGGAGTGTTATTTTGTCCAGAGAATTACTGAGAGACCATAAGCAGCTTCAAGCAGAGTGATGAGGCCTCCATATTTGACAGCTTTGCTCTTCCTGTGGCATGTGGGGCATTCAAGCACCCTTGCCCAGAAAGCAGATGGCTACAGAGACTTGAGAAAGATTGGGTTTCTGAGGATGGGATCACGCAGGGGATGGACATCGAGTGAGATGACAAGAGGCTGAAGGTAGAACTCTGGGGGACAATGACTTCTAAGGGATGGGAAAAGGAATCAAAGTTAGACTGAAGAGGAAAGGGAGAGTAAAGTCAGAGAGGAGCAGGAAAACTGGAAGAGTCTGTTCACATGGAGGGCAAGGGAAGCTGGCATTGATGAGGTTGCCAGGATCTGATGCTGTAGAGAGAGCCAAAGATGGGGCCTGGGAAGGACACATAGCATTCAGTGGTGGGAAAGTTCTTGGGAAGAACAGGACCAGTGGTTGATGGAGACCGATTACAGGAATAAGGTAAGGGCAGGTGGAGAGTAATGAAGTGGAGATGGTGATCACACAAAAATGTTTTTAAGAAGTTGAAGAGGAGGGAAGATCCATGAAGGCAACAGCGAAGGCCAGTTGAATTATGCTTTATTTTTAGATAGGGGAGACTGAACTGTATTTAAATATTAAATACAAGGAAGCAGCAGAGATATAAAAAGATACTGGAGAAGAGAATAAACAGAGGATAAGTTGGATCACTGAAGGTGTAAAGGCCTTGGAAGCAAGATGGGAGGAGGAGGAGAAGGAAGAGGAGCAGAAGGTGGAGGAGGAGTAGAGAGAGGGGAAGGAGGAAGTAGCTGGAGGAAGAGGAAGAATGGAGGTAGAAGTAGAAAGTCTCTATTGTAGTAGCAGGAAGCTCCAAGAGTTTTAACTTTGATGCTCTCTCTCTCTTTTCTATGGAAGAGGAGGAGAAGCTGTCTTCACAGAGACACCAGGAAGAGATGTACTTGAAGAGAGAAAGAGGCGAGGGTCACTGAGGAGGAAGTAACACATCAGAAATTACTTCTCTGGAAAACAGGAGAGAGAAAGGTCAAGAAGGAATATAGGATTGCCAGGCAACATTAGGGGCCCATTAATTTATCTGGGTCTATCAAAATATACAGCTGCCACATACAAAAACAGACAGCCTAGGTGATCATGGAGAATGAAACTATGAAATATAGTATTTTGTGAAACAGCTTATATAGCGTCTTCATAAATGGAGCAAAACATTCCCCCAGGGCTATTCCTTATTCATGAAGGAACACCAAGAAAAGTAAAAAAATTCCCCAACATCTTTAATGTACGAGAGTATGGGAGATTAGCTGACAATGTAGGTATTTTAACTATTGGAAAGATATTGCTTCATTAACATGATAATCATTAATTAAATGATTTCTGCATTCTGCAGTAAGCCTATGTAACTGGCATGATTAGTGACCCAAAAGTTTAACTCATGGGAACTGGAAAAATGAAATACCTAGAGTTGCAAACCTCCCAAACAGAACTAGAAGGTAGGGACTACACCAGAGCTCTGCATAAGCTGTTGACTACTCTTATTTTCTGGAATCTCCCTTCCAGGCTTTTTTCTTTTCATTAACCTCTTTACTGGGGTCTCCTGTGTTCCATGTGATGTAATTTTGACCCTCAGGGGTCTGTTAGTAGGGAAGTAGACATGCATGAAAGCAAATGTTCACAGGCTGACTCACACAATAAGAAATGTAGCTAAAAGGTTAAGAAATAGAAAGAGCACACCAGTGGTTGATTCTCTGTGTTGGATTAGCACGCAAAAAAATGATTTTAAACCCTGTATATGAAACACCACAAAACTTCTAATATTCAGCAACCTAGGGAAAAAATAACAGAAAGAACATTTAATGAAAATTGAAGTTCTTTTATTTAAAAATGCCTTCCATTTCCAGGTGTCCATGTTAATTTGTGATGAACTAGACACTGTGCAACTTCCCAACAAAACTTTCAGTTGCTTGATTTCCTTTTGAAAGTTAGTTTGGAAAGAAAGCTATAGAGTGAGGAGTGAGTTGTTCCCAAAGACAGTGGCTGTGTAATGCTGAAGTTTCTTCTGAAGCTGGGGTCTGACCAAACTAGCCATAGTAAGTTCTTTGAGGACAGATTTTCAGCTGGAGAAGCAAGACCAAATTCTTGCTTCTGGCGATGCATCTCGTTGCTATACTTACAAGGGCTTTGGGACAGTTATGATCAGGTCACTTCAGGAAATTTACAAATAATTCAAAATGTCTTGAGTCCTCTTGGATCTCAAGGGGAAGGAAGAAAGGAAGAGGAAAAGAAGCCTGGAGGAGAAGAAGAGGAAGTTTTCCATAGAAAAGATGGTTCTCAGGAATCACGTTTTAGTGTCAGTTTTGTGGCTATGCAAATTTACACTTTTCAGCTGCTTCTCTGTAAAAGGAGGAAGCTGGGGCCAGCTGATGCTTTGGATTTAAAGGAGTTTATTTTTATTAGGAAAATTAGAGTTTGGACTAGGTGGTATTGCATACTGAATCAATAATTGCTAACAGGACTTAACTTGCCTATTGCTGTGAATAATTTAGTGAGTGAGGGTTTTACACTCATACTGGAAGTCCACACTAATGACCTGGTAATTATTTTAATCGATTTTCAATGAACTGCTAACTACTCTGTTGGCATACCAATAAAGAAGGAAACACTGTGAGAACAGATTCTGTGTCTGATGGTTATATCTTTCTGCTATAATTCTGCATGGAAATCAGAATGCCCAAATAAATATTTCTGTGTATGTTTTCCTAGAATTACCACTGAACATATGTGGTATTTTAAAAAGTCCTAGTCTGGATTCAACTGAACAAAGGAAAAGATAATAATATGGCATATAGAGTTTTGAGTATGAGGGAATATTGTAGCATATGTAATTTCTTCCCGCATAGAAACTCTCAAACAAGTGAACAAAGAGGTTATTTGACATTCTAGCAGAATCATGTGTGAGAGCAAAACCTTAGAAACAATTTTAATGTGCATCAGTTGGAGATGGACGTATAGATTGCAGCATATTCAGATAATGAAGTATTAATCTAGCAGTTAGGTGAATGAATTAGAACTACCCATGTCAATATAAACAATTTGCAAAAACCTGCTGTTGAATAAAAAAGCAAGTTGCAAAGGAGTATATGCAAACGGAATGAAAAAGGAATACATGAATGTATTACAAATTATAGAGACATGGATAGGAATGCGATGACAAATTAAGGATTGGTGACTATCCCAGAAAGAGGGAAAAAAGAGTATGGAAATAGGAGAAGAAAAGAAACCAGAATCTGGAGTGCTTAATCCACTTGTTCAAGGATACAAAACAGGAAGTCAGAACTTTCTGCTACAAAATACTACCTCCAAAATGGATAGCTTCTAAGACTTTGCTAATATCTCCTGCAGACACAAAATGCTAGTCACATGAAATTTAACAGGATAAGAGACTTTAAAAGGTTATCTTATGTGAGTTTTGAATTTTCCTTATAATATGTCTGCTAATTAATAACCTAGACTTGGTTAAAAACAAAACATAAAAATGAAAAAATTAACCTCTCTGGGTAACATATTTTCTATTTTGTCATTGTTCTCAAAGTCTTTGATTATTTTATTCTTTTCCCTTTTTGTAATTTTTAAAATTAACATGTAATAATTGTTTATCTTGTGAGATAGCATGTGATATTTCAATACAAGTATATGATGTGTACAGATCAAGCCAGGCTATTAGCATTTCCATCTCTTTATTTTGTTATGTTTGGGCCCTTCAAGCGCCTCTCTTCTAGACCTTCATAAAACATGTATCTGTTATTGGAACACTAGTCAATCTTCTGTGCTGTTGAACACTAGAACTCATTCTTCCTAGCTAACTGTACTTTAGTACCTATTACCCATCTCCCCCCACCTCTCCCAATCTTCAGTAATCAATAAGTCACACTCTTCTACACTGAGAGCAACATTTTTAGCCTTTTCATTTGAGGGAGCTCATAAGGAACTCTATTTCTGTATCTGACTTACTTCACTTTACATAATATACTCTAGGGTCCATCCACTTTGCCACAAATGATAGGATTTCATTCATTTTGTGGCTGAGTAACTTTTCATTTTGCATATATACCACATTTTCTTTCAGGTAACACATTTGTGATCTCAAATGAAATATTTCAGGATACCTCTGGAGAAAATCTGTACTCCTTACTAAACCAAGAACTTTGATTTCTGAAAAATGCAGAGGTAAACACCAACTTCACTGTCTCTCTTAACTCAGATAAACTTAGCTTTTAGTGTTGTCCATTCATTTGGCTACGATTTGCTGAGAATCTACTAGTGCCAGGCACTGCATTAGGTGCTAGGGCATGGTAGTGAATAGACTAAAGTGTAAAATAAAATATAAACAGTGATGGCACACTCTTTTGTGCTATTTGCTTCTTTGGTCTCTATCCTGAAGGATGAATAGAGCTGATGGGTTGCATATTGAGGCCCTATGAAATTCAATAACTCCTCTCTGAGGCATAAGGTTGCTCACTGATATTGGGGGAAAAGATTAAGAAAGAGCAGGAACTGTGTGGGACCTTTGAAGAAGTAGTTCCAGGGACCTAAAAATTTGCTGGGTTTACTCTATCACTGCTCCTCTTTTCCTTTTTGATTTTGTTCTCTCCCTCTCTATAAGCTTAGCACCTTTACTCACTCTGGTCTGCACAATGGAAAACAACTATGCAAGCTTCTGAGTATTACATCATGCAATCCAGACAGTCAGGCCCATACTCCAGGTCTTAAAAACCAAAGCCCCAAGAAAGGGAATCATTCAATGGACAAGGTTAGTGTTAGCTCGGTCACACAATTCCTGGACTCCTAAATCATTGTGAGCAATGGTGTACAGTAACATACTAAGAATGATGGGTCTAATGTTGGCCAGACACCTGTCAATGGACCAAAGGAAGGGTTACTTTGTAGTATGGTAGTTTTGGGTACAACTTAGTAGACTGTGTGGGAGAAGATGAGCAGCCAGCAAAAGAAATGGAGGCATGGGAAGAGCAGCCTGAGAAAAGTAAGGGCTGGTCTGAAGCAACAATATGACTTTGCATGCATGCTCCACATGCAGGTAGAGATCAAATGCATTCAATTCAAATGCATTAATAGATCTTAAAAATTTATTTAAAGGTTTTGGAAGTTGCTAATATCAAGATGAAATCATTCTCACCAGACCCAGACAAAATGATAGCTGGGAAATAATGAAGAAATGCTCATGCTTGCCTAAGTACTGTACCGAAAAGACTTTGTAAAACCCCACAAGAAATTCCTTCAGTGTCTACATGCATCCCAAACTTTGTAGAGCTTGCAAATACACATATTTCTGTGACAAAGTTTACCTTTAACATTCTTTAACTGCAGCAGTTCAGATAAGATGCTGTAGACAGAACACTGACTCAGCACAATCAAATACCCACCAATGAGCTGATGCCACTCTCTAACTCTGGACTGGAATGTGAATTTTCCCTTTTTGCTAGTAAAAACTTTTGCTAGTAAAAACTCTTTGCTTCAACTTCCTTGAATACACACATACTCTGTTATGACACCTGTATTCCCACTGCAATGCTCTTTCTGAATAAACTCAATTAATCATTTGAAAGTCTCTCTCTCTCTCTCTCTAGCTGTTACTTGGTTTGACAAAGGGATCGACTGTCTTGCAGAGCTTGGCTACTGAACATTATTGAATTTAAGGAGACTTTAAGCAACTTGAAACCATTACACCTTAATTTCTGGTATATGAGGTAAAAGCAGGGCACAGCACTTGACCTGTCCAGAGACACACCTGGGGGTAGAGAGTGAAGACAGAGTCCACAGGGACAATCAAGGTACAGGGGACTGGGTGAATAAGAATCAACAGTGAAAATGTGAATGCTTCGGATGCATAGCAAAGTAAGGACTGGAATCAGCACCCAGATGCAGGAGGAAGCTTCAGGAGCCCTGGGGACCAACACTCAAGTTCTCTACCTTTAGGAAGCTTCCATGTCACTGGGAGGTATGGATCATATGTAAGCAAACAAAAAGTGAGTAAAGAATAAGTGCCATGAAGTAAAAAAAAAAAACAAAAAACAAAAAACGAGAGAGGTGCAGTGAGAGAAAAGATAGGGAGATTTCCACTCCTGGTAGGATGGTGACATTTGAGCTATAGCCTATGGGATTAGAAAAAGCCAGCAATAGAAACAGCCCAGGAAATGTGTTCCAAGAAGAACAGCTAACACAAAGGCCCTGACATAGGGACAGTAGCATATAAGGAAGATGGGATATGGCAGCATCCAGAGCAAGGAGGTAGAAGCATGTGCTCAATTGATTAGAAAATGTTTGCCATCCCGGCTAAACCAGGGAAAGTAATTCAAAGGAGTGACTTTTTTTTCAAGAAAAGCAATTTTATTCCTCTGGGACTATGATTGACAGTAAACATAAAGTCTTTCGATGCTAAAAGTGGCTTTGTTCTGATTCAGGTATACAAAGACACCCTGAAAGAAAATATAATTTCACTACAACAACATCACAATCAGGAAGAGCAGCCTAATTCTGGAGGGAAAGAATATATTCTTTCATCAGAGAGGCTCAGGAACAAAGAAGGTACCAGTGTAGTCTAGAAACAATTCTTTATGCCAAAAATATACTTCAGTGTAGAGAAAGAACAAACTTAGTTTGAAAAAGAAAGCAAGACAGAGTCTTCCTAGAAAACCCAAGAAGCAGAGAGGACAGTTGGCTTGTGAAAAATTGGTCAATTGAGAGAAAGCAATAAGGCTGCCTTCCTTTGCCTGAAGCCATGAGCCGGCAGCTACTACTTTTTGCTTTCATATTTACAAAAATACAGGAGGGTTGTTATGATTTAGATATTTGGTGTTCCCAAAAGTTCATGTGTGGAACAATACAAAAAGTGTTAGGAAGTGAAATAACTAGATTATGAGAGCTGTATCCTAATCAAATGGATTGATCTACTTTGATGGATTAACTGGGTGGTAACTATAGGCAAGTGGGGCATGGCTAAAGGAGGTGGTCACTAAGGTGTACTCTGGAAGGGTTCTCTTCCCTGTGGCCCTTTCCCCCTTCCCTCTCTCTATTTCCCAGCTGCCTTTAGGTGATCAGCACTCCTTAGCCATACTCTTACACCGTGATTTTCTGCTTCACCTTAGACCTCAAGTAATGGAATTGACTGACCATGAACTGAACCTCTGACATTATGAGCCAAAATAAAAATTTCCTTCTCAAACTTGTGGTTCTCAGGTCTTTTGGTCACACCAATACAAAGTTTAATGCAACAGGGTTAAAATAAAACTGAAACTACTTTGTGTTCTTTTGAAAAAGTGAAATAGAAAAGTAGCCATCAATTGGGATGCAACCCTGACCTTCCTTCTCAGGTAAAGCATATTTGGGAGCAGATTCTCACAGAACCTGGATTGGTGTGATTGGTGACATAACTCTTCTTGTTATTTATTTATTTATTTATTTATTTGTTTATTTATTTATTTTTGGTACTGGGGATTGAACCCAGAGATGCTATAGCACTGAGTTTCATCCCCAAGTATTTTTATTTTTTTATTTCGAGACAGGATCTCATTAAATTGCTTAGGGCCTTACTAAATTGCTGAGGCTGGTCTTGAACTTGGAATCCTCCTGCCTTAGCCACCTGAGTCACTGGGATTATAGGTGTGCACCATCACCCCCAGTGTGACATGACTTTTAAGAATATGGGATTATAGTTTTAACACAACAATTTCTTCATTTATTCCCTAGATCATTTTGTTTTGTTTTGTTTGCTGGTGCTAGGGATTAAACTCAGGGTCTCATGCATGCTAAACACATGCACACCATTGAGCTACACCCCCAGATCAAAGTGGAAGTATAACTATATGATTCGTTAATAAGCCATCAATGATAACTCATAGCAAAATCATTGATCTCAGGTATTAATGCTTAACCATAAACTAAATTCACACATCAGTACTTATTTGGTGCAAATCAGAAAAAAAAACTGTTAGAAATCACAAAAGATGTCTACTTAAAGATATGAAAGAAAGTCAGAGTTTCTGAGTTCAAAGTATACATACACAAATGTTATTAATAGTTAGCTAGAATTATTTACCCTAGATAAAAATGCTTAAAGATTATTCAGAAAGATTTGTATTCCATTATAATATAGAATACTGCTAGGGAAATGCTTTAGTTTGAAATGGCTGACACTAAACTAGGTTCTGGAAATCTTAGAAATAATATAAACTATTAGATGAGTTCTATGTTAAGTTTTACTGTTTTGCATTTTTAAAAAAACATGTGTATCACTAGTTGACAGTAAATTTTATTAGACATGCTTATTTCTTACACAAATTACATACAAGAATACCACACATCATGTTGTGAAAGAATGTAGAGTAAATTTGTGGTTTAATCTTCATTGTCTTTTTCATGATTAAAAAATTTGAGGTTTCACCCTCCATGAAAATGATCAGGCCATGTTATAGAGGAAAGGTGACCTCATGAAGTGTCAGAGATACAGGTAGGTGAGTGAGAAGAGATGAAGGATGCATATTCTATTAATTGATATATGAATCTTTCTAAGGAGGTTGTTGTAGTCCAGTGGATGCCTTGGGGTTGCTGTAGTCCCATATTGAATTCTTTGTCCCTGGAAATTTTCAAATTATCTACATAAACATTTGGTTGGGAGGTTGAATAACTAACAAAACATTATTTATCCACCCTCACAACTATAACACATATTAGGTTCCATAGCATGGGGATACTGAGGTCAGTCTGCTAGACTAGGTCCCTGTCCTCATGGCATTAATAAGACAGAGAGGGGTATGGACAACGAATGAGTCAACAAGTAACTGAATGGACAGGTACTGATTGTGATGATTTTTGTGAAGGGAATAAAGAAGTGGAGGGAGTTGAGGGGGGGATTGATCTGTAAGGGTGAATAAGGGAAATGACATTTGAGCTAAGCCTTAACAGGTGACAGATGGGAGGTGGGAGATGAGTGCCCCAGGCCTGACACTGGGGCACAAAGTCAGTAAAGGACCTGGTTTAGTAAAGGAAGAGATGTGGCAATAAGGCTATAGCCCTTTCTACTCTGTGGCTAGGGAAATATCTTTGTTAAAAAAGAATGTGATATCATTAAAAAGATCTAAACAGGAGAGTAATGGAACTGGATTTATAATTTTAAAAGAACAAGCAATGACTGAGTTCACTTTGTATTGCTATAACTTAACACCACAGACTAATTAATAAAAAATGAAGGTTTATTCAACTTATTTTTCTAAAGAGTGGAAAGTTAAAGATCAGGCAACTGCATGTGATGGGGTCCTTCTTGCTGGGGGGAACTCTCTGTGGAGTTCCAAGTGGCACAAGCATCACATGAGTGTCTGAGCTCAGGTCTCTCTTCTTCATATAAAGGCACTGCCCCAATGAACTAAGGTCCCATCCTTATGAATTTGTGTATCTTTAATTACCTTCTTCCAAAGGTAATTAATACCATAAATTACCTGCAAATGCCAAAGACTCAATTCTACCCTCTTCATAGCTCATGTGGGGATTACATCTCATCATGAGTCTCCACGGAGACATTCAGACACAAAAGCTGTACTCAAGAGGATCTTTGAATTATTTTCCAGATCTGAGATTCCAACTCTGTCATAAGAAGGTCTTAGCTCTATCTTATTGCAAATATAAAACAGTTACACCCCATGTACTTTGACCTTTGTTCTAGTTGGCAGCAAGTTTCTGCCTATGGAAAGAGAACCAAATGGCAAATGTGAACAGCAGCTAGGGGGAGGGAGAGCTATTGTTATGATTTATTCTGAATTTGTTCTCCTGGCCTGGTCACCCTGTCCCCTGCTCCCACCCCAGTCCTTCCTGTGTTTCTACCTGGACAGCAATTCTATCACTGACAACTGACTGGGTTCTTTGATTTGGTCCCAACTCATTATTTTTCCCCAAAATGGAGGGTCTGTGTCTTTTCTGTCACCACGGACAGTCCTCTTGTACCAACACACTGGATAGTATTCAGCACAATTTTCTCCCTTACTATTTAGGAGACTATATTCTTTTTGAAAAACAAGATCATGTCTGTCTCACCATTGTATCCTCACATTCACCACACCTCTCACTGCTAAGTCTTCAAGACATACTGTTGGGCCCATGGACACCTGACTTTGGAAGCAGCATGCAGAGATGTGAGATGCTGCAGGATGATGATGCTCTCTCTGCAATCAATCCTATCATTCTCCCTCTGGCTTCTGTATTGGGAACCAGAATGACAGTGGACCAGTTAGATTGCTGAGGTGGAACTGAGACATTTTCCTTTTTCTTATTTCTTAAGAGGTCAAGGCCCAAGCTTGGGCATGAGTATTCCTGAATTATTACTGAGTCTTCATATGAGAACTCAGAAAAAGTTCTGCATCATTTCTAGGATGATAATGCCAGCTGCATTCATTGTATGTGCCATGCTGAATGCTTTACAAGCACTGGCTACTTTAATCTTCAGTGCAATCCTATGTGGAAAATATTATTAACCTCATTTCATAGATGAGGAAACCAAGGCTTAGGAAGGATAAGATATTTGTTAAGTCACAAAATTAACAAGTAGGACATCTGAGCTCTTCATGTCTGTCTGAATGGAAAACTTGTATTCTTAAATATTACAAACAAGTTTTTGAAATAAAATTTGTAATGACATTGATTCACAGAGCACAAAGAAATGAATCATTTAATTCTTTATCAAAAGTGGGTAGTATTAAGGAACCTGATTACACAACTGCACCAATTTTAATTTCTCTGCCATACATTTTTCCCTTCACTTCTGAAAGAATGTCTCTTCACAATGTGTATATCAGAGCATTTTAAAGATTTATTTTGGAATTCTGAAACATTTTATTTTAATATAAAAAGTCTGGGAAATCCAAGGATTCTTAGAAAATAGTCCATATCTTAGATTTTAAAAGCCTTAAATAAAAGATATGACAAGAACCTAAAAGTTATCACATGTAACTAAAATGTACATCGGATCAAAATCATTCCCATCCTAAATCCTGCATTATTTATAGGAAGTTTCAGGAGCTGAAATCAGCTCATCTGACAAGTTTCTTGGCATGACAGTTCTTAGGTATCCAAAAGATATATTTTTAAATTTTTAATTTAACATTGAAGCACACATTCTTATATTTTATGTTTAAAAACAGATTGCCTTTAAAAATGCCTGATGCTCCTGGTGTTATTTAAAACATATATAAAATAAGGAGCTACCTCTAAATCTAGGAAACTATATAATATACCACAAGGCCCTGGGGGGTATATCTCAGTCAGAAGTCTTCATGAAGAATAATGCAGATTTTCTTCAGTTAAAATATGAAACTTGAGTTAAAGGTTTATGCTCGTTGTCACGAGTAGCTTGGGAATCATTACACACAGATCATTTAAATGTAATAAGAATCCAACAAAGGGCTTCTGGAAAACTACAAATAAAATTAAGAGGATAAATGGTAAATGTTTTATCATCCAATTTTAGCCAAGGACCATAAGTTTCCAAAGTTTGCAGATACAACGAACTCAAATTAAGGTTCCAAATTGCAGCAGAGGTTACATGTTTATGTATTGTGTGTTGCTTAATTTACCAATTTCAGTGATTTTAAAACATCTGTACTTATATTGTAACACTTATTCTCTGTCTCCTTATCCACTGTTTCAACAAGGAAACTCAGCATTCATGAAGAGTAGGAAGACCTGGGTGTGGGTGACACCGAAAACTCTCAGCTTTGTACCTAAAGATACATCATTTGAACCCCTCTATTCCTTCATCTGTACTATAGATGGGTAGAAGAATCTCACCTTTCCTCCCAGAGGTGAGCATAGGGTACAAGCAAGGGCCTCATAGTGGCACAACCCACGTTCAAAGGTGGGCTTTCCTGCTGCACCAAGGCCTATTGGTGTGAGGCCTCTAGTACGTTCCTTACCCCACTGAGGCCTCAGTTTTCTTAGCTATACATTAGAATATCACCCAGCTAGTAAAATATCATGAGAATTAGAGAAAATTTATGAAAACATTTAGAATGTATTAAGTTCTCAATAAATAATAGGTATTGATGCCTATGGATTTATTTTATAAACTATATTCTACTTAATGTGCATTATTGTATGATTTGACTGTTTCCTCAGCTGTCATATAGTTTCTTCCTGACAGACAAACCACATTTCTCCCATAGTTAGTCTGTATATGTGAACATATTTTCCTTTGTGTATTGGAGTCCTGTGATACTCTTGTAAACTTTGTACGAGACCATGATATTAGCAAGCCTCCTGACACAGAGAGCTTCGATTCTTTCTCCTTTGTGACATTCCAGTCTAAGTCTATGGTGAGTTTCAATCAATTCATTCAACATACACTGTTGTGGAAACTACTGTGTGACAGGATCTATATTAGGAGTTATCTTTCAGGAGGAATTAGTCCATGTATTTTATCACAGGTGGTTTCATTAACTATTATAAGTTATTATGATAAAATTCTTCAGTGATAATAAAAAAGTTAGTGCAATATGAATTACAATGGGAATTAAAAACACATTTTGACAATGTTATAAATTCTCTAGAAAATAATTATAAGCAATTTCTTTTCACAATTAGAGATGATTAAGAAATCATTCTGTTTTTACTTTATTTTCCTTAATAATCATTAAACCATAGTCTATTTCTACAAATGAAAAACAAGTGAATTTCACAACAGCAGACTTTATATTTCTGTAATATTCTACAATATTTCCTTTAATAATATTATTTATTATAAATATAATTCATTTTAACATTAATTGAATGCCTCCAATATGCAGCAATTGCTAACTGAACGATAAAAGTAGAAGATGAGCATATCAGGGTTCAGGAAGCTCTTGTCTATGGACCAAACCTAGTCCACTACCAGTTTTTGCAAATAAAGTTTTATTGAAACACAGCCTGGTCCATTTGGTTACTTATCATCTCTGGCTGCTTTTGTGATACCTTTGCAAAGCTGAGTAGACATGACAGAAATGGTCTGGCTTGCAAAGCATAAAATATTTTCCATAGTCTTTTGTAGGAAAAGTTTGTTAGCGCCTGCTTTATAGTTTAGGTATTAAAGAATTTCTGTGCCAATATGGAATATCAACACAAAATATCCAAAGAATTAAGAAAAAAATGAAGAGAAAGGGAGTTTTCTGTACATTTAGCTCCCCCTTAGGCTTGTGCCTGATGTTTGGTGGACAGACCAGAGATAGAAGAAATGCTCTAGGTTTGTAGGCAAATTCCCTAAAAACTATCTATGCTGGGTTGAAGGGGCCAAGCTGTTCCACTGATATAACAAATATTCTAAGCCTCCAAACAAATGGTCACTGGAGTTGTATGATCTTTCTTTTAGGAGATAAGAATTGAACTTTTGTAAATCATTCTGTTGTTGTTGATGTTGGAAAAAAATTGACCTACTATATCATCACAGTCTATTTAATTGAAAAGGGTCATTGCTACATAGTTAAAATAGGAAAAACAGGCCACGTGTTACCTGTATGTTGCTCTTCCATCCAGACTTGCAAATACATGAAGAGGAGCAGCCCTGCTACTCCAAATATCAGCACAGAGAGGAAGACTTGCTTGGGGTTCATGACCATTTCAGATGGCTGTCTTTCTCCTCATGTCTGAATCTGAAGACCACATGACTTGTTTTCCCATAAAGCTTCAATCTTTTTGGGTCCTTTGAGGGCTCATTCCACAAAGTAACCTAGAATTTAAAACAAAATTCATATTTACATGATTGATGACATTTATACCCAACCAGGATAAAAACTTGCAGCATATGGATAACACTGAAGACTTACATGCAGTGTCATACTCTGAAGATAGGGAAGAATGAAGTAGATCTCTCTAGAATGGCAATTTGCTATTGCATACTTTTATCTAAGGCATGTAGTATCCTATAGTTAATGAGTTACACAAGTTTACCTAACATAAATTAGGTAAACTTGGGCAAACTTAAGCTCTTTGTGTTGTAAAGTTTAGGGTTATGTTAAGATGATTATAAGAGAGAGGAAGACTAATAGAATGGATTGCTGAAGAATGGGTCTTGAAAAACATGTTTGCAGAATGTAGGAAAATACTTCAAGTCATAAAAATATAATTGTTCAAGGTGGTTGCTTCCAGGAGGCAAGTAGATACTAACATCTGCAGATGCTCAAGTTCCTTATAGAAAATGGCATAGCATTTGTACATAACTTAAGCACATCCTCTGGTATACTTTAAATCATTTCTGGATTACTTACTGTACTTAATATAATGTTAATAGTATAAGAATAGCTGTTGTATTGCTAAGAGAATAATACAAAAAAAAAAGTTTATATGTGTTCAATACAGTCACAATTTTTTCCTTTCCAAATATTTTCAATTTCATTTTCAATTGGTTTAATTCACACAGATAAAGGGTTGACTTCATATGAAGTTCAAAAAAAGGGGAGTTTAATCTAACACTTCCATTTCATATAAAAGTAGCAGAATTTCTTAAATTTACATGGTGAATTTAAAAACTGTCAAAGGGATAAAAGGATAAATTTTAAGAGGCCAAAGGTCAAATACCCCTCCCACAATAGCTCAGAATTACTGAAACCTATCTCAGATTATAGAAATCTACTTCAGCAATAAAAGGTTACTTTATTTTTTAAAAATACTGAATTGTCTTTCTTTTAGAACAAATTCATTGAATGTAATCTTAACCATTTATTTAAATTACATTCATTTTTGAGCATTTAATAAGAATGCAAACAACTTCCTTTAGAAAAGTATAAACACACACACACTTGCATAAAATGTCAGTATGTTCTTGCACCTTCACTGAAACTCAAGTCAAGAAAGTCTGCTCTCAGCCAACAGCAGTAACCTGCATGGGGAGCCTGGCTAATGGGACCAAGTCATGACTATCTAACAGTGGTCAGAGATCTTGACACTGTTCTTGGCTACAGGCCACACATCCTCTTTAGGAGAGTTAGATCCATGTTTCCTCAATGTGAAAACATCACACATGCCACTGTGTCTAAATACTACCTCTTCTATTCCAAATATGCCCAAAATCTTCAAAGATAAACTTTGAGGGAGAATATTGATTTAATGGGGTTAAGAGGTGTTTTGTGGGGTGTCAGTTAAAAGTTAAAAATTGCTGTGAGAATTTCCTTGTCTGGTTAAAGAATAATATTGACCTATTTTTGACAAAATCAATTTTCACACAAATGTTAGGCTGCATGGGTAATGTAAGAAGTCAGAATTAGCAATGACTATAACAAGTAATTACAATGATCTGATTAGAAAAAAATTTTCAACAAAAGTATGCAGAACAAGAAAAAAAGTCACATCACAAATACTTTAAAATATTTCCTTATAATTTCTTTATATTTTAACTATTATGTGTGCCACAATAAAGAGACGTGGTTATCAACATCATCTGAAACAGTTTCTCTAATCCACTTGGAGTCCCTCGGGAAGGGGTAACTGTTAAGAACTTCACTAGTACTTTTGAGGATTTCGAGTATTTTGAATTTTGATTTAGGTAAGACAAGAGGTTTGTAAATAAGTAGAAGTGAGAGTATTATCATATCGCTTATTTGATAGGTGATCCTTTGCATTTGTATAGAATCAAAAATAAAACATGACAGTCTTTCAAGGCACGTACAACAAAGGACAGGTCCCCAGGGAAATTTGAAGTGCTAGGGTTCCAAGACTGAATCCCCAGAGAAGCTGTGGAAAGAAGCCAGCGCTCTCTTCCTTATGCTGCAGTTAAACCATGAACAGACATAATTCCTGGGCATGTAAGAAGATTCAGATAGGAGGAAGCCATTTCAACAAAATCCACTATGAACAAAGAAATAGCTGTTTACAAGAGGAAAGAGACTTTTACAATCTGTCTACATAATTAAAACTTAAAGAGAAGAAAACTCATAAATCAGTGCAGAGCCACAAACCTGTGAGAAGGGTGGTGTAAGAGCCAAAAGAAGACTCCTTGAGGGTTTGCAGAGGAAAATTATTACCTACGATGCTGGAAAAAGATTAAGGATTTGCCCTGCCTTTCTTCAGGAGATGTTGCCATACCCTGACATACCCTCCTGGGTGAGAAGACAGTGGAAAAGCCATAACTGTTACGATGGCAGATGTGAATAGGATTGAATGATTAAAGCCACGAGGCAGAAAGGCAATCTGGTGTAGAATGCAGAGATTCGTTTGATTTTCTCCCATCTCAGTCCATTAACCCAACGTTGGTGTGAGAAAATGGCTCTCATTAAACAAAGGTGAGGCAGTGGAAGCAGCCGTATTGCTCTAAGCAAACTTGAGGGTCAGTTGTGATGGGAAAACACACCTCTTTGGAGATCATGCATCTGCCTACAAGCCTGCAGAAAAAGCACAGACTACTGGAGATTGAAATTACTTGGAATAATGCTGTTGTATGTACAAACATTCTACAGCATTTCTATGGCCAAAGGCTTCCTGGACTTTGTACAACCATTTCTTCCCACTCATAGACACAACCTCAGAGTTACTTAACAGCTCGTTGCATTGAATTTTGAGCTCCAATAACAGATTACAGGTAATTGATGAATAAATGTTATAGTTGTCTTTGTAAAGCTGTAGTCCTAAACTTCAAATTGAGAGGTAGAGACTATTAAAATACTGAAATAAAGCATCTCCATTTCTCTGTTAAAAGTACATATTTAGTTTTATTTGCATAGCCTATTGATGTATCCCTTGCAAGTAGGAAAAGAAATATAAAGATAATTGCTCCACTCCATTATCTTTCTCCAACACTTTAAAATTTATTCTTTTAAATAATCATAGCTATCAACAGAGGTATTTGGGGACTTCAGTATAGAGATAAATTACTAGCTAGGGGCAATTTACAGAAAAGGAAATTAGAAGTTACTGAGTTTGGCAGAAGTTTCTGATTTTAGGGAGGGAGTGGTGGGATTTGGGGGAAAGCTGGGGATCAGACCAAATGATGCAGGCAGTTAGGCAGAGAAGACACTCCAGCTGGGAGGCCCTCCCTGTTCCCAGTCTCACCCTCTGAGGAACCTCCGCAGTGGGTGCCTTCTCCCTCTCCATAGCAACTGCACCATTCGCCATCTCTTCCTGCCCTTTGAGCAAATAGAGACCATCAGTGAAGAGGTCCATCAATGCACTGCCTTCCCCTGACAAGTGTCCAGGGGAACTGTCCCCATCCACACACCTTTGCCTCTGCTGCAGAACAAGTCTTCTCTTCTCCCTCCATCCTTCCCAAGTTCCAGCTCCATCACCAGATCCCCTACCCAGGGATTCCTTCCTCTGGAAAACCCTAGCAAGTCATTGGAGTCATTCCCAGACAAGCTTCTAGACAGGCATTGACCCTGATGGCCTCAAGCACCTCATCTCCCATCCATTTCTCAGTCACAGCTCCCAAGGGGAGGGCAAAGATGTAACAAGGACCATACGTTGTGTAGGGCTTGAAAACTAGGAATTCTCTTTGTTTTTGGTTTGATTTGGTTTGGTTTTTGCCATTCTGGTTTTCTCTCCTTTGAATTTCCTTTTTGTATGTCTTCCCTACATTTCTTATTGATGTGTAATTTTTATGCATTTTGGATACGAATTCTTTGTGTTTATTGGGGTGGCAAAGATCTCCCTGTTTGTGACTTTTTCCTCCCTCCCTTCCTTCTTTTCTTCATTCGTAGGTGGTGCTGTTTTATTAAGCAAAAGTTTTCAATCTGTTTTAACATTCTTTTTGATCTATCAGCTGGAGTATGAAAAGACAGCACCTGTTACAGTCAAACTTAAACTCTGGAGACTTTAATAATGGAGTATTTACAAAGATGTGGGCAGGGTTTAGAGAAACCAGCAAGAGATAAGCAAGTGCCCAAGGGCAAGTAACAGTATCCACTCCTAGAAGGGAAGAAAGAAAAGCAGAGAGTTATTCCTGGAACCTGGAGAGGGCAACTGGAAGGATAACTAGCCCATCCTTAAATTCCTCCTGCCCTTAGACCTGTCAGTGACTCCCATTTGTTAAGTACAACTAAAAGCCAGAGGTTCAGGGATCCCTTTGACGCAGTTATTTCAAAGAGCCTCCCAGAAGAGAAAATGGGAATATAAAGCTACATTTGGGTCCCTTATGATTTTTTTCTTTCTTTTTTTTTTTTCGGGTGGTGCTGGGGATTGAACCCAGGGCCTTGTGCTTGCGAGACAAGCACTCTACCAATTGAGCTATATCCCCCCTTACAAGTTTTTTAGATGACATTCCTTGTCTTCAAATCATAAAATTATGTTTCTACATTTTCTTTTGAAAGTTCTGCTTTTCATATCAAATACTTGACTCTACCTGGGATTTACTCTTGGGTATCCATTAAATCCAGATAACATGCATTCAAATCTAATTTATAATGTATTATTTTACTTCTGATATTCAATGCTGATTTCGTTATAGATCACATTCTTATTCGTGTGTGTGTGTGTGTGTGTGTGTGTGTATTTGGACATTGGTCTGCTGGTTCAATATATTCTTAATTTTTAAAAAATCAACTTTGGAAAATTACATTGTCTATACAATTACCATTTCTTGCTGTCCAATTTATAGGCACAAAGTTGTTCATAGGATTGTCTTATGATTCTTAAGATCTCCTTTACATCTATAGGTATATAATCCTAATGCTAGATATTTGTGCCTTTTCTCTTATTTTCTTTGACCACGTTTTCTAGAGCTTTTTCTGTTTTATTTAAAAGTACATCATAATTTTTCTATTATATTTGGGACTCTGCTTATTGGCTTATGATCTCATTTTTATTCTTTTCTTCATTCTAATTTTTTAATAAATATTTGTTCTTTGCAAAGTTTTGAATTGAACATTAATTCATGTATTTTAGGTGTTTCTAAACCACGAATATATTTGAAGTCACTAATTAACACCCAAACTACTTTTACATACCAAATGTTGTTATATATAGCATTTTCATTGACATATACTGGTAAACATTTCATAATTTAAATTGTGATATATCTTTTTTTTTTAATTACCCTTTAAGAACTTCCTTCTCCTTCTGTTAGACTGATAAAACTTCCTCAAGTTATTTAAACTTCTCTCAGTCTCTCCTGCTTTCTTTGCATCTACAGATTTCTGTTAGCTAAATAGAACTTTAATTTAAAAAAATCTTTCATAATTGCAAATTTTCTAATAAAGTTTAGAGTGTTCACAAGAACCCCAGAATGCTTTAAGCACCACTGAATACTGTTCCCCTCATGCTGATCACATTTGACATTTCCAATTATACTTATTTAAAAGGAAAACTGATTACAACTATTTACTGTTATGATTTGGATATGAAGTGTCCCCCAGAAGCTCCTATGTTAATGCAGGAGGTAAAATGATTATGAGAGCTGTAACATAATCAGTGGATTAATCCATTTGATGGGTTAATAATTTGAATGGATTACTAGGTGGTAATTGTTAGGTAGGTGGGGCCTGGCTGGAGGAAGTGGGTCAGTGGGAGCAAGTTTTGGGGACCTTATATTTTGACCCCTACCCTTTCCACTCTGCTTCTTGGCTTTAAGTGAGGTGAACAGCTTTCATCCAGCTTGCAGTTCTGCTATGGTGTTTTGACTCACCCTGAGCCCAGAGCAGGGGAGGAAGCTGAACATGAATGGACCATCTGAAACTGTGAGCTCAAAATAAACTTTTCCTCCTTGAAATCATTCTGATCAAGTGTTTTGGTCACAGTGATGAAAAACTTTTTTTTTTTTTGGTGCTAGGCATTGAACCCAGGACCTCCTGCATGCATTCTGCCACTGAGCTACACCCTCAGCCCAACCTTGATTTACTACTTATCACTTCATTTGTTTACTATTTTAGAAGCTAAGTCGATCTATTGTAATCCATTTTATTACTACATTTTGTTACTACGAAGTGAGGCCATGAGGTTTCTAGTTTCTGCCACTAACTACCAGTGTGACCATTAGTAGTTCATGATCACTATAATTCCTGAAATTCTGCAAGCATATCTGTATGTTTCACCCATTCCTCCCACAAGTTTTTTTAAAACCTTCATTTTGAAATAATTTTAGAATCACGTAGATGTGAAAATAGTAGACTCCTGAATACCTGTACCCAGCTTCCTCCAATGGTTACATCTTACATATTCATAGTGCGATTATCAAGATCTGGAATTTAACAGAGGTACATGTTGAAGGCAGAATAATGCCCCCCTACCCCAAAAGGTTCATCTTCTAGTCACTGTGGCCTGTAAATACATCACTGTCTATGGTGATAAAGAATTCAGGTTGCAGATGGAAAGAAGTTGCCTGACCTGAACAGGTAGAGATTATTATTCTGAATTGTCTGGTAGGCCCCATCTCAGCCCAAAGGTCCTGAAGACTGGAAGAGGGAAACAAAAGAGGAGTCCATAGTAAGGGAATATGAGAAGGCATTGTACACCTTAGTTATTTTTGGAGATGGGAGAAGAGAACCACGAGTCAAAGAAGGTCAGGGTTCCAAGAAGTTGGAAAGGACAAGAAATGGATCTCACTCAGAGCCACAGAAAAGAACCTGGCCCTGCTAAAGCTTGATTTTTAACTCATATCTTACTTATAACCCACAGAACTGTGGAACCATAAATTTGTGTAGTTTTTAAGCCACCAAATTTGTGATAATTTGTTTTAGCAGGAAAAAAAAGAGAAAAAGAAACTAACACAGTACAATACCATTATGAAATATAATTTTGAAGGAAGATGGTTAAAATTACTACAAATGAATGGAAGAATAATGATGTTTTTCAAATATTTTTCAAATGGTTTCTCAAGTTTAGTGTTTCATGGACTCTTCCTGTAATTGCTTAACTGTTCAATGTGCTTTGACATACAGACACAGAATTACATTTCTTTACTAGACACTAATTTGTAGGTGCTTTCTTATATATTCCATTGCTTAAATTCCCTGTGTAATTTATTTAACAGGTACCTTCTGCTTTTAGTCATTGCAATTAAGATCCAATTATAATTAAAATTTTTAACAAGACAAGGCTTTGCCCTCATATTCTTTGTTTTAGAAGAAAAAAGTTTTAAACTCATTTTACATTCTAGCATTCAATATAGAGGTTTCTCTTTTAGGCAACAATAGCCTATCTTCAAAGACTACATAAAACTAAAACCAAAGACCCTTATAAATAGTTGTTTGTCTTCAGTGGGGGGAATACAGAGATTATTGCTGAACGGCCTGTTCAATCCATCTTTTGACTTGTTCTCTAGTCTAAATTATATTTTAAAGTTTTAAATATTTCAAAATGCTCAATATGGGTTAAACAAAAATAACGCTGTATTTTACATTTGTTTATAGGTAATCATAAGAATTTTTAGCATGTATTTATGCCAGTCAAGAAGCATCAGGACTATCATTAACAAACACTTATTGAGACTCATCGGATTACATTAAGCAACATGCAAGGTACATACAGAATCCATTGTGTTTTACTAAAAGGATCAATGAAAATAGAGGGAGTTCTTAAACCATTTGTTTCGGGGTTTTTTTGTTTTCTTTTTTTTTTTTAAATTGAAATCCTAGGCTTTGACTATGGAAGTACAAGAAAGTGTCTATTTGAGTGACCATATCTAAAATGTCTTGAAGGAGTTATCAGTAAGGGATATGACAGATAAGGTAAGAGACCATTATGGATTGGCTAAGGGATTAGCAAATCGAATGAAATGATCAGATTTAAGTTATTGTTAGAGAAAATAGTGTAACATAAGAAATGTTGAAAAAAAGATGGCTTACAATCCATGGTTGGGATCCATTGTGGTATAACCAACAGAAATGGATAAAATAGAAATTGGAAGTAGAGGATATTGAAGTGGATATGGTGTTGCCTCTCCAATACCCTTCTGCTCTTCTGTGGCAGTGACATAATTTAGAATGGCTTGTCCATCCCTCCAGATCTATGCACAGGCCTGAAATAATGCAATCCTGAGAGTGAATCTTATGCTCCTTATCAAAGTAGTTGGCCCAGATATGGCCACTTAATTGCTTTTCTGTGGCTGCCATAACAAATTATCACAAATTTGGTGGCTTAAGACAACAGCAATTTATTCTTTCACAGTTCTGGAGGCCAGAAGTCTGAATTCAAGGTATAATTAGGGTCATGATCCCCTCAGAGAAAAAGAGAGGAGAGAATCCCTTCTAGCTTTGTGGATTTCTAGTGACTGAGGCATGTGATTGCCTAGATCCAGTCTCTGCCTCTGAGATTACACCACCTTTTCCTCTGTGTCTCTTCTTCTGTCTCTTACAAAGATATTATTGGAGTTACTGCCCACCCAGATAATCCAGGGGGATCTCATCTCAAGATCCTTAACCTAATTTCAATAGCAGAGACCCTTTGTCCATATAAGGTCATAGGTTCTGGGGTTAGGATGTGGACATATTTTCTGGAGGGTCCCCACTCACCCCACTACACCCACTGACTCTGGGTTTCCTTGGCCACAGTGATTGTTTGGTAGGCAATTTACTCAGAATGAAGCTCAGAGTGTCCACTGAATGGTTATAGGAAGTAATATTTTCTCTCCTGGTGAATGTGAGCAAGAAAGTCAAATGTAGTTCTTGCTGTTACTGGCCGGAAGCCCTCTGGTTGCCCTGATGAAAGCCAATCTGAAGAGGAAGTCAGCATAGAAGATGGCAAAGCAGAGATGTCTGCAGAAAAGCAGAGAAAATGCTTGACCGGACTCTTCCTGCATCCACTCTGCCTCTGAATTAATTAGGTGAGCCAACAAATTTGCTTTACTTCTCAATCTATTACAAAGCAGTTGTTCATGCAGGGGGAGAGCTAGGGCAGGGGGAGAACTAAGGAATAAACTGCACCTTGTATGCAGCAATTCTTGCAGGATCATCAGAAGTAGGTGGAAATAAATGTGCTAACATTTCTTGAGAAGTTATTCCATGCAAAGCAGTTTTAAATATTTTATATCAATTAATTCCCACATTTACCCTCTTTTCTCCCCAAATGAGAAATCTGCATAACAGACTCATTTAACTGCACAGTCTTGTTCAGGGTTCAGAGAGAGAGATGAAGGAAGAGGTATAGGTGAAGATGGACCATAAAGGACTTTGGTGCCTAACCTGTGGAGATTAGCTTTGTCCTGTGGACACAGGAAACAATGGAAGGGTTGAGGGGAGTGGAATATCAGGTTTGCATTTGGGAAAGATCACGTGGAGACAGAATGCAGACTGGACTGAAAGGCAAGAAGATCATAGGCATTTGGGCAGAGTCAGGATAGTCATGCATCAAGGAATCCCCAGAGAATGGACCAGACCTGTTTATGTTCCAATTCCCCAATGTGCTCGTCTTTCATTACTGGAAGCAGTTTATCATAGTGGTTAAGGATGCAGATCTTGGAGCCTGCCTACCCCGGTTTAGGTTCCAGCTTGGTTACTTCTCAGACTGTGAAACAACTCATTATATGACTTCTGTGTGCCTCAGTTTCCTAACATCTAACTGGGGAAAATTAAAATACATATCATGTGAGGATGCTGTGAAATAACAAGTGAAAATATTTAGAAGAATGCCTTACCCACAAAAGTGTTCTACAATATTAAGATATGAATCTTTTAATATTCTGATGTGGAGCACAGAGACAGCTGTATTATAGATAATCAATAAAGATTTGTTGAAAGACTGGATGTTTTTACTTCAAAAAGCATTCTATTTTTACTGTTAGAGAGGTTTAGTTTTTCAATTCATGTCCATTCGTTCAATCAATCAATATCCATTAAGCCCTAGTAGGACTAAAGCCCTTGCTAGATACTGTAGGAAAAGCCAAATGAGTAGGCTTTAATCCCTGATCCTTTTTAGAGACTATTGTAACGTACCTCTTCACAATTTGCATAAGTTGGTTCTAGTGGAGCTTTCTAGAACAACTCATAACAAATCTGTTCCCTCCTTTACATGACAGACTTTCCAATTATTGAAAACAATTATCCTGTCTACCCTCAATCTTTTTTACTCCAGGATAAACAATAAATATACACAATTCCTTCAGCAATCCCTCATGGGACATCGTTTAAAAGCATTCAATCAATTTAATCATTCTCTCCAGACATATTTGATTTGTTAATGCTTTTCTTTAAATGCAGGGCTCAGAAGTAGATACAATAATCCAGGCATGATTGAATGGACAAATGGCGTTTTGAGAATTGGCACCATAAAAATGATGGTTAAACTTGAGAGAATCCACAGAGAAAAATGGGAGCATAAAACAGGGTACAGGTTAGAGGCTCAGGGGTTTCAAGTAATAGTACATACAGGATTTAAAAGAAATTCAAAAGGAAAGGACTGTGCAATAGGAAGCAGATCATGAAGAATCTGTGATTAGAAACCAACACAGGATATTATCATTGAACCTTAAATGAACAAACATTGAATATACATTAAAACAAGCAGAAGGAATGGATTTAAGAAATAGTAGGGTTTACTATCAAATATAGCCCCCCAAAATGAAAATAAAAGCAAGCAGAAAAAGATGAGGTCAGAAAGATGACTTAGTTAATATGGAACATATTAAGAGACATACTTTAAAAGACCAAAGAATTTGGAGGAACAGAACTGGAAGATGAGGCATTTTCTAGCCCTACCATTAGTCTGAAGTGTTACAAGAGAAAAAAAAAATTCATGTGTTTACTGTAGTGTGCAGTAAGAAAAGATGGAGTGTGTGTGTGTGTGTGTGTGTGTGTGTGTCCCTTAACCTTAAATAATAATGAGGTACTTTGGGTACTGCATAATAATAATTTACATTTTTGTATTTATTTCCAAGAAAACAGGACATAAATTTTTTAAGTCGACTACACTGAGTGCCTTTCAGAGAGACATAGCATACTTTGTAAAATCAAGTGAATTTGGTGGGGTATTATGACTGACAAAAGCGAGATCTTCCAAAAAGAGGACGATACAAGACAGAAAGACAGACACAGACACAGACACAGAATTTTGAAAGTTCCATAGCAATATTTCTACTTTTGGAAAATCTTGGAAAACAAGTAAACAAAACCCAGCAGCATTTAAAAGCTACTGGCAATGAAATGTCAGAAAGTAATTTTGATCTCCCCCACTTGCGTCTTATACAAACAGTGATTCAAATTAGAATGTTAGCAGCAATATAAAGCAGAATGGGTCAAACTGGTTTTGGAATGTCAATTTTTACAGTAATAATAGCCATTCCTGCATTTACTTAATGTCAAATAGCTAAGACTACATCTATGCAACAAATTCCTGATATAGATAATTTAGGGGAAGAGTTTGGCACAGCTCCATAGTGAGCAAATTGTCTACATGTATGTTCCAATAAATATTTTTACAGTGAGTCAATAAAACATACATAACTTCTGTGGCTGTTGGTTCTTATCTAGGTAAGATGTGTTTTATATGTTGTTGCCTATATAGAGCATCATTTTTAAATTCCCCCATCTGCTCATTACAGGAACAATAAAATCCTTGAAGAGGTATTATATTTATAGAGAATACAGTTTCCTAATGCCAGATACGTTGGGTAGTTATTTCTGTTAATGATTAGCTAGACAATCAATACACCTATTTGGGAGATTGATTTTTTTTCTTCATTATATATTATCTAGATGTCTTGTGTGTTGTTATTGTATAATTTCTTTTATAAAAAGAATAATACAGCTTTCCTCACAATAATAAAATTCTATGGCTAACATAAAACTTCATAAAACAGTACAGGTATATGCATGTTCTAAAATGAACATGATTTGTTTCTTATAGATAGTGAAGTTTGTGAGCCAAGCATCATTGCTAGCTTCAAGCAATCACATATGCATATTTATTGAGTTTGACTACATATTCCTTGTTTCACATTTTAGCTCATATGTGGTTAGCCTGCAACCATTAAATAGCAAAACACAATGAACTAAAGCAGCAAAGGTGCTAATCTAGGAATCTTGATATCAAAAAGAAAAATAAATTAAAGCTGCAAAAATATCTGACAAAAATCATCTAGTAAACTCTCGAAGTATATTCTAAGAACACATCACAAAAGAGGGCTCAGGTTAAAATTTCAAAGAAACTACCTAAGATACTTATGGAAATAAATATAAATATATGGAGAGAAGCCTATAATCATGCCAACAAATCAAGGCAGAATAATGTGTAACTCTGAAAATTAATATGCCAGAAAAATAAGTGAGAAATACAAAACATGTAGAAAAGTATTGAGCAGTCTCAAGTATACTATAAAATGTATAAGCAACTATTGATGTTTTAAAGTTATGAATGTACTGGCCAAATTTAGATCATTTAGTTAACTAATTGATGCAGAGGATTTCTAGTTAAATAGCATCAGACTGGACTCAGTATTGATATCTATTCCTTGCTCAAGTTCCTCTAAAATAGAAGAGAAATCAACTGGCAAAGATGTAGATAAGGAAGGAGAAGATGATTATAAGAGAGAGAGAATCATAAAGTTTTAGAATGTGGAACACAGAGGGGTGATAACTAACTTAAAAGATCATAAAAGCTGAAGTCAAAGTGTTTCCACAGATAACAAGAAGCAAGATACTCTGTGCCATAAAACCCAGGAAATGTGCACCACGTTCCCCAGGACCCTACAGTTAATAGAAAGGAAAGAAACCAGAGAGCGATAAAAGCTCTTACAAATGAGAAATGAAACCAAATGAAAACCTCATTATATTTAGGAGATAAATTAAAGTGATTTTTCAGAAAACAGTACTAAAGGAAAAAGAATTGAAAACTGAATAGGACAAAAAAATAAAGTCAGGAAATGGGGCTAATCTAAGAAACACAGTATCTCAATAATAAGAATTCTAGATGGTGAGAACTGAGAAATCAGAATGAGGATGATCATTAGTGATATAATTCAAGAAAACTTGAGGGAACTGAAGGGCATGAGTTTCCAGACTCAGAGATCACCGAGGACTTAACACAATGGATAGGAAATAAACCCATGCTGGAGCATCATCTTGACATTTCAGAACACTTAAGAATTAAGAAAAGATTGTATCTTCTGTCAGAGAGAATCAAAGAGATTCCATGCAGAGGATAGAGGACCAGAATGGTTCAGACTTGTCAATAGCGACACTGGAATCTAGAACAAGGCCATGCAGCAAGAATGCTTTCAATATTCCCCAGGAAAATAATTTTCACTTAAAATTCTATTACAAGCTACCAAATTTTCCTGAAGTTTCAATTAAGGGTTTATGTACAACAATCATTTTCAGACAAATTCTTGAAAAGATTGACTTCCCCAAAATCCATAGGAGGACCTAACAAAGCAAGGGAGGAAGAAATGGGGTACAAAAAGCAGTAGGTCCAAAACAGAAAAGGGATGAGAACTAGTTTTGGGTTGGTAATGAAAGGATGACTGACCATTGTAAACATGCTTGGCTGGGGGCAAATATGTCAAACTGGAGCAGGACAGAGGATTGGGGAGTTTTTTAGAAGGTAAAACTGGTAGATGAGTTGTTTGAACATCCTAGATAGGATATTTAGACAATGATGAAGAGTTTGCTTGAGTCTGTGATAAGAACTTAGAATCTTAAGCAAACAGAAGAGCAAGACATGTCTAGCTTCAGGAAAAGTTTATTTCTACTTTTTGTAGGAAAGGAAAAAATTAGGTTAGAAAAAATTAACGTAGCTGCAAGACACTAAACTGCAACAGTTCTTCTTACAGATTCCCAGACCTGGCAAAAGCTGTCTTTCAAGATTTAGAATAAAAGGGAAGACTGAAGGAATGATGAGCAAATAAAATGGTAAGCACATGAAGAAATCGAAAATATTTACTATTTATAAATCAATAGGTTCTAATTCATGCAAATAAAGCAATAGCCTAATAGTCAGGATAGCAGTGATCAAAATGAAAGCATTCCAGTATTTATTATTTGGCAAGAAGGCATCCGAGATGTTCTATGGCTACCATAAAGGGTAGGAAAAGAAAGAAAAAAAAAAAGAGCTCTCAGAAAAGTCGAGTAGGAATATAAAATAAGAGCAGAAATGAGCTCAAATAGATTTGTAATCACAATGAAAATGAAAAGGCAAAAACTCTTTAGCTAATACATAAATATTATCAGAATGGATTTTTTTTTTTCAAAATCCAACTGGATATAATGTATAAGAGACAATCTTAAAACATGAAAACAACTGAAAATAAACAGAGAATGTATTAATATTAACGGAGGAACTACAAATCACTGGCAAGTTGGTGTACCCTACTTCACTTCATAATCATTGTCTCTGCATAATTATTGCACCATTTTTTCAGCCCCCAAATTGGTTTATAACCCTAATAATTGTCAGATGGTATAATTCTGTTCCTCATGTAGTTTAGAAAGTAAACAGAGCAACAATGTATACACCAGTGGCATGTGGATGCTCATTTGTCCTCTCATCCCACTGTGAGCCGTGAGCCTAGGATTCTCTCAGCTCACACACGATTAGTGTATTTCCAAAAGACAGTGTGCACCGTCTGTCCAGAGGCTTCATTACTAAGGGTAAACTTATCATATGTGAATGGTGCTGAGAGTCGTGCATCAGATCACAAAACCAATGGCAGGGGTACAGAATCTTTCACACAGAAGATTAAATGTCAGAAGTCAATACTTCCCAACACTGTAGTAAATTTTTTCAAGTGTAATATTTTGACTATGATGCACAAATCAATAACAACTAATGTGTTAACTTTCTTTTTCTGACCAGAAAAAAATGTTTGCTAAGCTGTCACAAAGAAATGATATGCATTAGTTTGGACTCTTTAATTCTTTTTTTTTTTTTAATTTTTACAGACTTCATTTCCCACCATTTGACCCAGTTATCCCACTCCTTGGTTTATACCCAATGGACTATTCAATTTTAACGTATATTCATGAGTATTACATGCATCCCATTCTTGCACTGAAGACAGATTAGTAACAAATGATTTTAAAGTAATACCAGCACAATTTTTTTTTAAAACAGACTTCACATAATGGTCACACCTCACTTTCTTGCAAAAAAAAAAATTTGGCCTAAAATCTCTGGTAATTATGTGGTGAAATATGGTAGCTATACTAAGTCAGGCAAAACAGATGCTAAGATTAAATTCAGTATACAGTGTGAGTACACATTAATAAACTAAAAAATTCACCAGAAATATATCAGTCCTACATTTGTGTGCACATAATAGCATGACTTCAAAAATGTAAGGCACAAATGACCGAAAGACCAAAGAATATGAATAAATCCATCACCAAAATTGACATTTTTGCTAAGTTGGTATATTTTTAAATACATTTCCTTCAGTAATTGATAGAACATGACTCCAAATCAGCAAGAGGAAAATAGTTGAAAAATAGATTTTAAAATGTTATGTAATGGACACATTCTATACATTATTTCCAACTTCGAGAAAACGTATTATTTTCAAATAATAAAATTCAAAACAAAACCAAGTTACATATGTGAACAGTGTGAGTCTATTTTTATTAAAGGTCAAAGGCAGAAAAAATTAAACAAGATTTTGTTTGAGTTGTGCACATATGCAAAACAAATGAATTATTAACATAAAATGCAAGAAGTTAGTTACTCCTCCCAGGAGAGAATGGCAGGAGCATGCAGAGGGTGTGGCAGAGACAATATTGTTCCCTTAAATCCTCTCTTCCTCTTCCTCCTGAACTCAAAGGCAGCCATCATTTCTGTCCCCCTGGGAATATGGTAGAATATGAATAAAAGTCATATTCATATTGACCACACCACATTGAGTCCTGGTCCCTACAAACATCTGACAAATTCCTGTTGTGACTGGGGACATGGGGCTGAAGAAAATAACACAGCCACCTACCACTTTTATTAGCTTGGAGTGGTCTCCCCACTGAAGATACTGTGGGAGAAGATGGATGGCAAGCTGTGACCACCCAATCACAACACAGAGTTACAAGCTTCTGAATGTTCCAACTTGAGGGCAAATGAAATAGTCTTGGTGAGACAGAGTATTCTAGACAAGACCCATACTAGACCTGTAGACAGCTCAGGATATGTACCTACTACCTTTTGCCTGTCACCTTGTTGTTCTCCTTCTAGAGTAGAAAACTATCAGAAAAAGCTGATGGACCGGAGAAAGGGGAAAGGGTGGAAGTAGGGGAGATATAGAGTAGGCACAAAAAATCAGGAAGAATAGCCCACAATGAGTTCTTCTAGAATAAACTTCTTAATAATGAAATCTAACTCTCTGCAATATAAACCAAAATTACTCAGAGAAGAAAACATTGACGAAAAGACTGATTTTTGAGAACTGCTTTCATCAAAATATGAAATACAACGTAATAACAAAAATAAAACCAAAATCTAAAATGAGAAAGGGGAATGAAAGGATACCACATTTTATTTTGTTAACATATAGTGAAACTGGCTTGGGAGGGAGAAGTGTACAATCTCATCAAGTGTTGTAAATGTACTGGATTCATACAGAGAACACAGCTGTTGCAGATTTTATTTTACTGATGCTTTTTATTCTAGTAATGCTTCTTCTAAATGACTAAGTAGACACCACAAAGACCCCAGTTAATCAGTGACTCCAATATGTAATGACAAGAGGACTTCTCAGGTAAAGATTAGGTACTTATGTCTGATAATTATGATTTTGACTATAGTTGTTTACTGCTGGTGACAAGATTCACAGTTCTATTTTGCAATTTCTTCTCTGGTTGCAAAGTTTTAATACATGTATAAATAGAACAGCTACATTTTCCATCGTCTATTCTATTTGTCCTTTCTAAGACTTTAGGTACAATGACCTATTAAATATCATGAATGAAAAATGGGTACTTACTTGGTCTGGAAATCTGCATTGTTTGCAGGGAATTCAAATATACTCATAACATCCAGAATTATTCCCCAAGGCACAATCTTTTACATGGATTTATTATCAAAAGTTTCCATTTGTGCAAAGTCTTATTATCATATGTGTATATGCAATAAACTTAGAGTACAAATAGCTTCCAGCCAATAATTACCTACACAAATTGTTTGCATAGCTGCTCTCTTTTAATGCCAAATTCTGTATGGAAGTCTGCTTTCCCTATTGCTGTAAATTCAAACTTTTCACTTGTTATTCATGGTCTTGGAACTTTTTGAAAAAATATGAAATAAAATATATTAAAACTTTAATAAGATCACTAAATTCAATTCCATCCAGTTCTCTCAGGTCTTAAAACTCTCTCAGTAGCATTATGGGTATCCTGGTACTCTGTTTCACCACTAACACAAATGTGAGAGGCTGGGGAGTGGTGGAGGGTGATGGGGTCTGAGCCACGCTATTATTACCTTTATTTGAAGATAATCAAAACTTTCTAAAGACAGCTCCTTCCCCATAACAATTTTAGTATTTCCCCTTATTGAAACAATACCAAGTTCAAATGAATTACTGATATTTGTCTTAATAGAAGCTGCAAATGAACTGTATATATCATATATATATGTATATGTGTATATAATCCATATATATGTATATATTTTTAAAGGAGATCCTACTATAGTGAAATTTAGGACAGTAAGTTTGGCAGTATCAAGAGACCAGTTCTTTCAGATTTTTCAAAAATTCCAGTTCCTTCTCCTATCAAGTGGCACCATTTCTTTCAGATTTTTTAGAAACTCAAACCTCTTTGTTATTATGTGTAATTCTTAAAAATTTTGTGACAGGGTCTCGCTAAGTTGCTTAGAGCCTTGCAAAGTTGCTGAAGCTGGCCTCCAACTTGTGATATCCTGCCTCAGGCTCCCAAGTTCTGGGATTACAGGTGTGCACTACTGTACCCAGCTACAAATTGCTCCCAAGTTCTGGGATTACAGGTGTGCACCACTGTACCCAGCTACAAGTTCTTTTTTTAATATCATATATCAAAATGTATCTCTCCACTTGCTCTGGTTATGTGAAAATATATACCCTATGGAGCCATAAACATTATCTTAGCACAAGGCAAGTATTTCTGCAGGAACCTGAGTAGTAATGTGACATCATGTTTTAAGAGTAGAAGGCATATTTTAAATAATTATTTTGAAGTTCAAATTTTTTGGAAGAAATAAATTTTTATTTATAAATTTTCTAAGTATCTTTACTCAACCTCGTTTACTTTGTGTCTCACGTAGAACTGACCCTCAATAAATATTTGTTAACTAAAAGGAAAGCTTTGTTTTTTGATATTTGTATATCTATGCTGTTCGGCCCTAGGTATGGTTTTCTAATTCAGAAGCACTAACAGTGCTTGCTGGACTTCTGGACAATGTGCAGTTGAGAATCACACTGGATCCTAAATCTTACTGGGGTCCTGGCCAGATCTAGTCTACACTGCGCATTGCATTCTACCAGGTTGTACATATTGTAGTAAAAGTCATCAGTAAACTTAGACTTAGTTTTGTTGGGCAAGCACCAGTGTTTAGGAGCAATACGATAGAAGGAAAAGATGCCTAATTTCCGCTTAAGGTTTCCCATGTTGAAAAGTTCTCATACATATGAGAAAAAGAAAAAAGAGTACTTTAATATATTTAATTCTATCATCTTGATCTTTAACTCCTATATTGCCTGAAACATATTCTTTTGAGAGCTTTTTCTTAAGTGTCTAAATATAACTTATAGCATTATTATGGAATGCTGAAGAAAGAGATTTAGTTACTTTAGAGAATACTAATTGGCTAAACAACTTTTGAACATGACAGCTTACTTCAATATATGAAAATTATTTCATCATTTGGACAGTTGGCTCAGAATCACAGAATATTTTCATTTTTTTATTTTGAAAATTGTCTAGCCTACAGAAGATTGGCAATAATATAATTAATACTCTACAAACCGAATCTACACTAAACAATTGTTGACATTATCATATCTGCTTCTTTCTCTCACACTTTAAAAAAATATTTTTGCTGAAGTATGGGAAAGGAAGTTGTAGTGCTCATGAAATTTCATCTCTAAATACTTTTAAGTATGCCCTCTCCCCAAAGACATATTCTCCAACATAACTCCAATATGATCATCACATGTTAAGGAAATTTGACCTGGATGTTACATTCATGTCACAGTGTTGCTGTATAGACCAATTCTCCAATTGTCCCATTACCATCCTTTACAGCTTCCCCCACCCAGAATTCAATCAGGAAGAATGCCTTACAATTACTTGCCAGGTCTCTAAGTGTTCTTTAGTCCTGCACAACTGCCCAGACTCTTTTATTTTTAAAATACTATTGACATTTCTGAAGTGTCCAGGTTGGTTGTATTGACAAACATCCACCAAGTTGAATTTATCTGATCATAGTCTCAGACTTTGGTTCTACATAAACTTTTTTTTTTGACTGCAGAAGTGAGTGTGTCCTTTTCCATGTACCATATCAAAAGGTACATGATTTCAGTTTTGTGATGTCAAGTTTGATCATTTGGTTTGTTTGGTGTCTGTCAGGCTTCTTACAAAGGTACTTTCCTCCCTTTATAATTAATGAGTGGTTTGTGTGAACATTCTGTCTCCAGGAAACATTCACCCAACACTGGAACATCTTCTCTCTTTTTTTTTTTTTGGAACTGGGTATTGACCTCAGGGACACTTGGCTACTAAGTCACATCCCCAGTCTTATTTTATATTTTGTTTAGAGACAGGGTCTCACTGAGTTGCTCAGGACCTCACTAAGATGCTGAGGCTGGCTTTGAACTCACAATCCTCCTGCCTCAGCCTCCCGTGTCGCTGGGATTACAGGCGTGCGCCACCATGCCCGCCTGGAACATCTTTTGATTATTCTTGCAATGGTAGTTGCAAAAGCAACATCATTTCTTCCAATTATCAGCTTGTAAGCCTCAGTGAAGCAGAATTTTTTCTCCTACCTACCCTATCTGCACATATACACACCATTGGCATGTGGATTTTTTTTCTTATTTATTGTATTCTAATCCATTATCTTTTATGTTCACAAAATTCCAAATTTGGTCAGCAAGAGTCCCTTAAATCTGGATCTTATGTCCCTCTGATATGTCCCCATCAGTTTTTGAGCAATTATTTCCGGCACAGGGTAATCCAGGATTATCTATGTCCCCTAAATTAGTTGAAGCAAGATAGTCTTAAATTAGAAAGAAAGCAACCCAGCTCAGTTTAAATGCAGCAATTTGAATTTAGGCACAAATATTAGCATAGTTCTTAAACACAGTAAGTGCCTGTCAGTCTACAGATCTCTTCTTTAACAATTTTAGTCCTTGTGTGAAGCCTTTGTGTAATTCTTAAACATGTGAACCTTTAAATTATAATACACTTTGCATTACTCTTTCAACTTCACATATTTATTCTTAAATTTTTGTTCACCTTTATCTCCTTTATCTTCATATGAGGGTCATGTGGATAGGAAGTCAGAGGATTTGTTTTTCTCTTTTCTCCAACATGGCCGCAGCTTACATCACTGCTTCATGCTGGAATGTGTGCACACAGGACAGCATAAACCCCCTCAAAGTAAAACCTTCTAAAATGCCTGAAATTAGCAACAATTTCACATGACAGAGGAAATAATAAAAATGCATGCTTAGAAATTTGTTTATTTTGGAGGAGAGTAAGAAATTCAACAGGCCAACATAATTTTCTAAGTAAATATAGTATTATTTTAAGTTACCTCTGAACTGTTGAGGGAAAAGAGAAGAGGAGCATGATATTTGGGGGAGGTCACAAAGAATAAAGTGAAGCCTCATAGCTGGCATTTATTATTTATTTTCCATTAGAATATGGATGTGTGAATATGGATTTCCATTAGGATATGTCTGCATGCACACACAGAGAGGGCTAAAGGAAAACAAGTTCATCCAATACTTATTGAAGAAATATTATACTCCATCCTTGAGGTAGGCACTTCAGCATTTGCTAGGAATTCAAGGACCATCAAAACTAGATGAGTCCTTACTTAAGGGGCTAATTAAATAATTACACAATGTAATTGTGTAAAATTTAATTTTACAACTCTTCTAAGGGTAGTAAAGGATATGGATACACAAAAGTGTTCATATTTATTCACATAAATATATATGTGTGTATGTATATGATAAGGGCATTTGATTCAGTTTAGTGGGGAAGGGATGGATCATTTGAGGAGTTGACATTTGAGTTATTATTTATAAAGTGTTAGTGGGTCTGTGGGGTTGGGAGAGAGTCTAGTAGTTAGAGCAAATGGAAGGTAGCCAGCCATCTGAAGCAGAAGGAGAAGGGGAGCAGCAAAGAGATGAGACTGGGGAGGCCTGACCTCCCTGGGCTTTGTGGGACCGGGTGTACAGTGTTAGACTTTGCCTTAAACAGAGCAATGGTAATTCACAAAAGGGGTGTGTGCCATCAGAGGGGAGATAGTTACTATGTTTTCATTGTGAAAAGGCTTCTCTGGCACCCTTCTGGAGGGGTGATGCGGAGAGGGAGCAATGACAAATGAGTTATGGAGCCACCGCAGTCACCCACATGAAGGAAGCTAAAATGTAGACTCGGGCAATGGCAGAGACACATTTCTCATGTACTTTGGAGGCAAAAAATGAAGGATTTGTGTAACACCTGATAGGGTTGAAGGAAAGGGAATGGCAAGACTAAAACTCTAGGAAACCTGGAGGCTTGGAGTAGATGGGAAGAGGTCCCACGCTGGATTTCGACACAGTTCACTTGATGTTTTGTTAAGACAGACAAGAAGAAATGGCAAGTACCTAAATGGGGAACTTAGAGGGATTTTCTGAGTTGTAATTAATTTTTTGGAGTGGTCCACATTACATATATGCTCATAATTTCAAGCAATTTTTACTGGGTATGTAACAGGGTCCACTTTGCCTTTTGAATATAACCCTTGCTGCTTATTTGCAAAAGGACATTTTTTTTTCCTCTTCTCTCTTTCCCCCTTCATGACCTGGGGACAAGAAACATGATCCCATTCTAGGTTAGTGAACTGTCTTTGAGCACACACCCACCACAGGAAGAGATATCGCCAGAAGATCTGGAAGTGACTATCTCCCAAATTAACCAGTGAATTTCAACACACTTGAAATGTAGACATTGAAGAGCTTCTTTAAAAGCCCTCTGTTCTCTCTTACGGCAGAACCACAGCCTCTGAACTAGAGTCCCCTGTGCAAAGCTATAAACCTTCTTTTTCCTTTTTCTCAAAACTGTGTCCTCATTATTAAATTGGCATGAATTGGCATCGAGGATAAGGGCTGAGTTTTTGGTAACAGGTAGCACTTGGGGTCTCTATGGTTAGAAAACCCAAGGTAAGCCAAAATTCTGAGGTACTAGATGAACAATCTTTGGTATTTGGGAACTGAGTGATCTGCAAATTCATTTCTATTCGACACACTATTATAATCCCCTGATATGCAAAATCTGAAAAAAGACTTTGTTAGACTTTTCAGCAAATGGCATATATATACACACACACATATACATATATATATGCATATATATATATACACATATATATATATGTATGGGCTCAAGTTATAAAAGTGTTCATCATAGTACAGGATCAGAATTTAAAGTACTTAACCATTAGTACGACACGGGCTCCCACTACAAATAACCAACAACGACTGTAGCAGTGTATACAACTGAATGCTGACTCCTCAAGAGTAATGGAAACTCACTCCCTGAAAATAAAAATTACTAATTGGTAATAAAGTGCCCATGTTATAAATGGGGGTATTGGTAGATATTGTTTTTTTAATCCAAAAATGTCAGTTAACACCTAAGCATTTTTTTAAAATAATTGAGAAATTGATCTTTTGAGGAGAAATAAATTACCATCCTTTTAACTTCCTGTTCACAGAATGCTGTGAAAAAATATTTAATGATGTTTCTAACAAACTTTGCCTGTTTTTTTAAATTTATCTATTTTTTGGTTCTTTTTAATTATACATGACAGTAGAACCCATTTTGATATAATTATACAGCAGGGAATATATCTTTCTTTTTCCACAATGTAGATTCACACGATTTATATAATCTTACATATACATAGGGTGATACTGTCCACCTCAGTCTACTATCTTTCCTTCCCCAAACCCCTCCGGTCCCATTTCCCTCTACACCATTCATACTTCCTCCATTCTTTTCTTTTGCCTGTGTTTTAATTTTGAAATTGATTTTAAAGTACATAATCAATGCCATCATTTTACCTTAATGCTCACAGACAATATTTACAGAAGGTAGGCTGACACAGCTTTAATTACCTGTGTGATTAAAAAGAGAGAGAGAGAGAGAGAGAGAGAGAGAGAGAGAGAGAGAACGAACAATAGAAATGACCACAAAGCTAAGTGGAATTTGGGGCTTCTTGTTTCTGAAACTGATGGAAAAATAAGTGTTATATTCTTTGAATTGATAGAGTTTTTTACACAGAACTAATAGAAACTTCAGAAATTTCTTTTGTCATGTGAACTGGTGTGTTTTCCTTTCTGTTACCTTGGTTCTTCAGAGTTTTGGTTTCAGATGAGAGTAGCACTGAAGTTCTGCAGTAAAAGGAGTCCCTTTGGCCAGAATGTGACGTACGTGTTTATTCTGACAAGCAAAATTTTCTTGTGTATAGCAGTTAATAGTACATAGAGGAAGGAGGGCTTTTACTTTCATAATCTTTGCCTCTGTTCCATGTATGAATAAAAACCAGAACAAGAAAAAGCAGATAGTCCAATAAAATTTCATTGCCTCTGTAGATCTTTGTGGTGCTCAAATGAAAGCAGCTCCTTATTCTCCTTATCCCCTCCACGATCCAACAACCTCAATTTCATCTTCTCTCAATTCCCTTTGCACCACTACACTCGTATTAGAAACCGTAACAAAAGTAGATAAAATAAAGTTAGGGGTCAGCCTTAGGTTGAATTTGGGGCCATTCAATTGACCAAAACTTCCAGGAAGGATGAACCATATACTACAAAATAATCAGAGAGCAAATTGTGCTCTGTACAATTGCTGCATCTCCTTTGCAGGAAAAGCTGCCCTGCTTCTCCTGATTGGATGAAATGTGACCTTCTGTGTAGAGAATCCAGGGTCAGTGTCAAATCAATTGCTTATTCATACACACACACACACACACACACACACACAAACACATACACACACACACATACACACAGTCATACTATGACTTCAATCTTGAATTGACAACAAAAAGCTTCTTCTTTAAAAAGAATAGCATGTACGATGTTTGAAAAGACACATAAAACAGAGGCTGAGTGGGAAGTAATCTAATTTTTAAAAAGTCCTACAATTTGGTAGGTTCATTATACTTGCTATAGCAAATACTAAAATGACATTTCACATTAACTCTTCATTCTCAAGAGCAGGTCTTGTGTCATGGTCTAGTAGAACACTGGAAGTAAGAAAATTTGAGGTTCCTCCTTGCTTCTGAGATCCTATTTTCTCCTTTATGTTGTATATACAAGTTATCTTCAAACTCTTTAATTTCTCTGCAAATACTATATATTTTGCAGAGAATATATGCTGGCATGCCCTTAGAATCTAAAGACAGACAACAAAATTCTCTATACCCTGACTCCAATGTGCCAGCACAGACACATGTATTTCAAATGACATAATAAAATTCAAACTCAACAAATTATTTGAGTTGATAATGGATTTTTGCCTGTGCTATAAACATACTTCACAGCACTATATATTATGTGTGACTTCCAATATTGGACTACTGCAGTTCCTTGTTTGCATAAGCATGTTTCAAGGGCATTAAAAACACAAACTTTTAATAACACCTTCTTTCCTTTATTTTTCTGTGCCTAAAATGAGGAACCTATATGTGTATACATATGATATGTACATATGTACATAAACATGCTTACATGTGTGAATTTTGAAAGCATGCCTTTATAAAAGCTTTATATATGCCTAGAATGTGCAATATATACAGAATAAATTATATATAATGTTCAGTACATATAGTCCCAGGGACTCCTTTTACTGCAGTACTACCCTCACCTGAAAGCTTATTACATATAAAAGCTTTCAATGCTTTTTGGAGATCCATATTTAAGCAAGATTAAGGCCTGGAGGAACTGAAATAATAATTTGCTTATACATTAGTTTGTCACAACTCATACTTACCCACAAAAGATAGACTCCTAAGGGAAATCAGGACTGGAAGAAGTAAGTTTTTACCAAGGTGACAATGACAGACATGAGCTTGAGTTTGGGGGCAGTAAGCCTGTGGTTCTCCATTGAGCAGGAGACCAGTGAGGAAAGGGGTTGACCCCACTTAAAGGAAATATGGATGGATGGGTAGTGGCAAGAAAAATAATCTCCACCTACATAAAAATCTTGTTTCTTTATCTTGATGGCTCTCATTAGGGCTGACATCATCCCTTGGGCATATTTTAGGAAGTGCTGTATATACTCAGAGTTATTAAAATTACTGGAGGCAGGTGGGGGATTGATTCAGGCTTTTCGTAGGGACACTTAAAGATGGATTTTCCCAAATAGTTAATATAACATCACACATTCCATTGAACTAAACTTGTTGTGAATATCAACCTGTAGAATCTGGTACACCATCATAATTAAAATTTTTATGAAAACTTCCACCAAAAATCCAGCAATTTATAATAAGGTCGCTGTGATGAATAATTGAACCTTTTTGTGTACTCCATCCCCAACCTCCAGAATTGATAGACTGTGATATTAACAGAAAATAAATATAGGAATATCAGTACTAAATCAGTAGTTTTCATCTCAGAAATATTTTGTTTATTATTTATAGTGTGGCAGGTAAACTCTCTTCCTTTAAGTTGAATTCACATTAGTAAGTAAAAACATGGAAATGTTTCATGAAGTCATTTTGGAATTTTGGTGGAAGTATTTTAATAATATTCACTCTCTTACTGGCAAAATATAATTCTGTGCTTTCATTACTCTGACAGTCTAGAATTCAACTTGATAAATTTTCCATAGAAAGTTCCCATTATCTTCTTTTTATGGTTATCATATATACAAAGAAGCCTGGTGTCTAATTATCTTAACACACCTTTCGAGTATCTTCATTCCTTCCTTTTCCTGTACTTATTGCATGGAAGTCTTCTGATGTTTTTATTTGTCTTAAGTTCAAATTTATTGCATATATATATGTATACATATATACATACACAAACATATATATATACAATAAATTTGAATGCATAAATGTACATATACATACATGTAAGCTCTGATGTCTGTATTTTGGGTTCTAATGAAGTGACCCCAAACAGTACTGTGCAATTCATATTATTACAAATTACTTTAATTTTACTGTTCCTTTTAATTACATATGTATTCAGCGATTACACTATGAATTACATTTTGGGATATTGAAGAAGGTAGCACAGAGGACAGTACCCTTAAAACAGAGGACAGAACCTCTGAGGGCTGAGGACCACTGTCCAGATCCCAGTGACTTTCCAGCATATGACAGAAGATAGCATACCTCAGTCATTTGCATTTATCTCTGTACTATTGCACATCATGGCTACTGTGTACTAGTTGATACTGTGATGTTCAGCAAGGGTTAATTCCATATTTAACTACCCAATTTACTACAAAGTAGCTGGGTAAGAGTGAGTTCATGAAATTTCTAGTTTCTGCCACTAACTACCAGTGTGACCTTTAGCAGTTCATCATGATCACTGTGGGCCCTCATTGTTTCCTTAACTGTAAAACAGCATATTGGAATAAATTATTTTTAAGGTCCTTTCCAGCTCTGATGCATAATTCTGATTCTAATACTGAGACACTGATCAGAAGAAACCAATTCCCTTAATAAAGGTCTTTAAAGTATAACCTGTGGGTCTCAATTTTTATGTTTCCAGCCACAATACTTATTTTAAAATATTCAATTCAGTCCAATCTATAAAAAATGTCATGCCTTATAAAAAATGAAAAATTTCCTGAAAAAAAAGTATCCTTACCCTTGAAGCATTAAGCCCATTGATAATGAAAACAGTCCTCATCGTGAAGGGTATATCTGCTTTTCTATTACACTGCTCTTTACTTCTATGAAAGTTAGAGTTCTGATGTGATTCTTGAAATAAAAATGATATTACCTGTCTTTTCAATCATATATTTTTGGTAGCTCTAACCTTCGACCCAAAAGTTTCCTAAATTCTGAGACCACAAAACCAATCAATCAACACAATCCACATACACCTAAATGCTGACTATAAACAAGGTGTTTAACTGCAGCTGCTGTGGTGTGAATCAGCTACTTGTTCAAGTAACTATTTCATCCACAACCAATTTTGCCCTAGAGCTTTTGAAAACACAATAGAAATCTGTTAAATTGGCAGTCTTGCTGAATTTCAACTATTTTATCTAACCAGGTCCACGGTAACAATAGATGCTTGAGAGCTTCCCTTTGATGAAATGTGTTTTTGATTTGAAGCATAGGTACAGAGATCAAATGGACCAAACCCCTTATTCAGATGGCTTCTTGTGCTGCTGATTTTGGAAAGTGGATTATAAGGTTTGGGGATGTCATTTAACACCATACACAGATGCATGCTTTAGGAAAAAAACTCCAGAACTCTGCAGTAAGATTTTAAAATTAGTATGTTCCTACTTGGTTTTCAAATATTATATATAAAAGTAAGTATGAAAATTTATATGAAAATTAGTGCATTCCTATTTGGCTTTAAAATAATTTCTTAAAACATTGATAACCTCTGTTTCATGTGATGTGGGATTGAAGTTCTCAAATTTTGACTAAAGAACTTTAATATTTTCAAGGAACCTATCTAATTCTTTATACACATTCATTAAATAGATATACAATAAAGTCCCAAATATCTTTCTGTGAATTCTATATGTCTCCTGCAAGGTCTTCCTACCAGATTTTCTTTCTTCTGTCACCCAGCTCATTTTTCTGGGCAAGTTGCCCATCTGCCCCACCTCTTCAGAAATTAGTTTTGGTGTTTGAGGTATGTTAGCTCATTTAAAAATTAACCTAAACAAAACAAAATAATTAGAAAGGCAACTTGCCCACAATAACTATGAAAATCTTTTTTCAAACCCAACATGTAATACATTCCAAAGACAAACACAAATGACTTTCTAAATAACCACGATTTTAGATTATCTTTGCCTCTATTCCTTTCATTAACATGAATAATTCAGAGTGCTTACTATACATGGTGAAACTATTTCCCCTTATTAATTCCATTTTAGTGTGCAGAAAAATAAGATGTAACACATTTTATGCAAGAACCAAAGGTTTAAATTAGACCATAGTTTTAAAGGCAACTTTACTTGCAACATTATCTATAGTTTGGATTCATTCTCTTCAATGCTATACTGGTTCTAAGTTAGGATACTGGTTCTAAGTTAGGATACTGGTTCTAAGTTATTTTCAAGGCAAAGGCAGTATATAGCAGTATAACAGGGAATAAAGCCCCATCCTGTCCTTAGGTTTTGATGTTCTTCAAGTACATATCAGTTATTTGCAAAGTGTTAGCAAGTTCACTATTATCTTTTTCCTCAAAAATATGAAAGCAATTTGGGACATTGTACCCAGAGTTGAATTAAAAGAATAGTCCTAACATTCTGGCTGCACTGAAGGAACAACATATTTACTATGCATTTACTATGCATTTATTTACTATAAATTTGAACCCATAAAAACACCCTAACATTGCAGTACTAGTTATAACAAACAGCACCAAATGGGAAATTATTCTTTGTTGGGGGGGCACCCAAAACCTCAAATCTCTCTTTAATGATGACATGAACAAACAGTGGCTGATTACATACTAACTCATCCATACTCCCAAACACAGACATAAATAATACTCTCTGGATAAACACTTCATTCATATATATAAGGTCCCATGTTATTCATACATGCCAATATGAGTGTGGGAAATAATGTGTATTTCTTAGGTATATTAATGTGGAGATTGGAACATTAATTTAGCCTCTCGTTTTAAAAATTCCTGCCTGGAAGATGTTATGCCTATGTGGAAATTGCACTATCTGCAGTCAAGGGCTTTAAACCACTACTTTAGAATATCAAATTGCTATGCTTGTGACCATGGAGGAAGAGAAAGAATGTCATGAGGAGGATCCTGGAGCTTCACTAATTTTCAGCTTCTCTTGGTAACCAAAAGGTAGTGGTGGCAGGGGGGAGCAATTAGATTTCCCTGGAGTATAGTAGATTTCAGCCATGGCAAAATGCTTTACAACTTTTTTGATTTCATCTTTGATTGAAAGTAAAAGGAGAAAGGCTTAAAAGAGGAGCTTATATGCTAAACACAACACTTGCCAAACTCAGGTCAACATCAGATACCATATCAGGCTTCAGGATGTTCATGGAAATGTATGAAGTGAGTATGTATGTCATGATACCTGTGAAAATAAAATATTGCGCTTTAAGTGAGTGGGAGAGAACAGATGGTTGGTAATGATTTAAAACATTTATGCATTTGGACTGTCACCAAGCCTCTGTATTACAAAATATGGTGTTTAGTTAGTACATACCAACATCTATATGCAAGGTGCTCATTTTCTGGAGGACATTACTGTTAACAAAGGAGATAAAACTAAATGAAGTAAGAAAATCCTTGTTTTCTTAAGGCATTCAATGTGTGCTATTTCTTATTTAGTATATTCAATCAAAATGTTTTCCATATGATGAGAAGATTTAGTCAACTAAAAAAGTGCCCAGGTATTCTATTCTGTTTGAATGCATCAGATAGAATTTCAATTTTACTGTTAATCTGATTTCACTTTGACTGAAGCTCTTAACAACACTTTGAGCAATAATAAAATTTGGTAGTCAAGCTACTGTTGCCCATAGAAAACAATAATATTCTTCTTATCCTCAATTTGGTAGACCGGCATATGGTGTTACAATTATGTACTGGAATTGGCAGGTGGCAGACCACTCAATCAGGGAGACAGATTAAATATTAAATATGGTCACACTATATTTTGGTGCATTTGTGTGAGTCCAAAAGTCTGTGAGTCCAAAAGTCCATGTCTTTTAAACCAAGAGGTATATTAACGGAAAAGAAAAAAAATATGTATAGAGATAGATTAAAGTTTGGGGTGAAAGTGAAGAAAAATAAACATTGGTTGATCATATTCTAGAAAGAAAACTGCCAAAAGGCGTCCTATTAAACATCCCCAGTGTCTTGATTTGGATCTGATAGAATAGTTTTGTTGGGGGAGTCACACAAACACGCTATATTATTTACATGCATTCCTTCCAAAATGCAGGGAATTATGCAGGCACAGTTTGCATGTGGGAGGGAGTCGGGGGTGGACTTGCCAGGAGGGGAGGGAAGAGGGGCGGCGGCAGCTCTAGACTTAGCACCTGTGAACTTAGTTGGAAATAACTCCTGACAGGCATCAAACGTAACACCTTTTAGCCTTCCAACAGAAACATGCTGATAGGCAGGCTGTTCAAACGGGGCAGAGGGAGCGGGTAACCGTGAGAAAGTAACAGCAGCAGCAAGTGACAAAACCACCCTGCAATTCATCCTCTCTCAGACCCGCTCCACAAGCTCTCCTCACAGCGCCGCTTTCAACCCCTCTACTCAGGCCACGGTGGAAACTGAGCTGGGTCCTCTTAACTTCCCTCCCACCTCGCCCGCAGCCTTGCAAGGTCGCGCGGAGTGTGGGATTGACGCAAAGGAGACCCCACGGCACAGATGCTCCACTTTCTGTCAAACACGCTGGAAGAATGGCTAAAACGGCATCGGAAACTCCAGACTGTCCTTACTTGGTGTCCCCTGTCGAACCCCTGCATGCCCCACGCGGGGGCTGGCGGTAGCGTCCTGGAGTCCAGGATGCCCCGCCGGGACCAAGGAATCTAGAACAGGTAGCTAACAAGTTTCTCCCCCATCAGCCCCTCTCCAAGTCTTCGGAGCCCCCTTCATCTCCCACCACCACCACCCCTACCCAGCACATCCTAATTAAGTGGGTGGAAGTGGGTTGAGATACCGGGACGGGAAGAGAAAGGAAAAGAAAGATGCCTCCTTCATCCCGCAGCGGTGAAGTACCTGCAAAGGTGCGGATGCAGTTCCCGCCCACCCAGAGTCCGCTTCGCCGCGGGTGAGCGGCGGCGCCCGGCAGGCTTGGCCCTGGGGTCCCCCAGCCCCCAGCCCCAGCGCGGTTACCTCGCGGGGAGTCGAGGGGAGCCGCCCGGCGCCGGCAGGTACTGCTTTTGCAGGAGCGGGGCTCCGGCAGAAAACTTCCCCGCGCTCCGGGGCAAACTCGCGGACGCCTGTCAGCCGCGGGCCGTTAGGTGGCCTGGAGCGGAGCGCAGCGCCTGGAGTAGGGGCAGCGCAGAGCCGGGCGCCTGGCCTCCACGGTCCGGCCGGGCTGGGGCTGCGGCGCCGCCTCCTCGCCCGCCGCCAACCGCGCCTCCACCCGCCCGCCCCGCAGCTCCGCCTCCCGCTTTTCATCTCCCGCGCCGCCCGCTGCCTGCCCTGTCTTGCTTTTGCTCGGCCTTTGTCGTCCGCAGGCGACTGGTCCTCGCCCCCCGCCCGGGGTCTGTCCCATCGCTTAAGTGCCACCCCGCTACCTGTCACGGAGGAGCTTGCCTTCTGCTGCTTTCCTAGTTCACCTTCTGCTCTTCTCCCCTGCACTGTCTCACATTCCTTCCCAGGTTTTCCAGAAAGGCAGTCCTGAAAGACAAGTCGATGGGTTAGTCGGTGATCGCCAAACACTGACTCAGAAGAAGTCTTAGAATTTCTTTAGCCTTACTCACCGGAGCTGTGTGCGTTCAGAAGAAGGTTTGTAGAAGGGAAGAGTGCCCCCCAAATGGGCTTTTATATTCGAGACTTGGAGACCTCTCATGTCATGCCTTTCAGAATCCCACAAGCTGAACAGTGTGTCAAGGCATCTGTGAAGACCAAGGCTAAGATACATTTTTAATCATTAAAGAACACCCAGCTAATTGACATTTAAAAATTAGTTCCAAAATATCATGCTAGCTACAGTTTGACCAAACTTGGGCAAATAAAATTAAGTGAACCTTTGATTATTTATTTTCGCATTCAAGCATTTTCTATGAATTAACAAAGAAAAACTAAACTTTTAAAAATCATTAAGTAAACCTACCTCATTATTATGATATAATTTTGTTGTTGATCAAACTGAAATGTTCGCCTTCTGCATTTGTAGGGGCCTTGTTACTGATGATTTAGGAATAACACATCTGTTGGTAGCAAACTTTGGTTCAGTGAAGAAATACTATTATAGGACTTGCTTGCCTGATTCTGGTTTCTTGGTAACAGCCTGATTTATTTTTCTGTCAAGAGTTGTCTTTTTATGCATTTTAAAAATTATGGTTAAAACCACACAAAATTTACCATTTTAGCCATTTTAAGTGTACAGTTTAGTAGTGTTACATATATTCATGTTGTTGTAAAAGAAAGCTCTAGAACTTTCATCTTGTAAGACTGAAACTATCCATCCACCACACAACTTCCCTTCTCCTCCTCCTCCTTTCTATCCCCTGGTAAGTAACATTCTACTTTTCCCTTCTCTGAGTTTGACTGCTTTAGATAGTTGATAGTGTTAATATCCAGAATATATAAAGAGCTCCTGCAACTCAAGAACAAAAGTCAAATAACCTGTTTACAAAATGGACAAATAACTTACATACGAGTTTTATCTTTAATTTGTGTATGTGGTTTATTGCTAGCATTTAATTCAAGGTCTACCTTCCTTACAGGGAAGATATTCAGCACAACACTGAAATGAATTCTTATGACTTTTAAAGATATAAGTGAATGCTCCCCGAGCTGTATTTAACAGGCATATGTGCCTGATTGGCAATTGATGAGTCTTCCTTGAATGAATTAACCAAATTGCACATTGACTTTTGGCTAGGTTCCCTGTGTTCTAGGTACTTTTGGAGTTGTGAATATCCATCACCCCAGAGCAATGAAGAAATCTAGGCCAGCCTCAGATGACCTGGACTCTACTTCTTGTTTGCTGCAAGACATTCAAATTTTGTGGGCTGTCTTCTCATTTGTGAAGTATAAGAATTGAGCAAGAATGTCGTTATGATTCTATTATTTCTAAATTTTAAAAGTTTTAGTAGTTAATGGGGGAAAACTGCTCATGTTCAAGGCAACTTCTGATTGAATTTGCATAATCAATGGACTACTAGGCATTGCTAGCCCATCATTCGATTGGCTAGCTTTTATAATCTCTTTCCTTTATTTACTTATCATGTAGCAAATTAAATACTTAGAACTCATGCCTAGACCTTTGTTCAAAACCCTGAAAAACATTTCTAATGGTTAAGTAAATTAAATTTTGTTAGAGTCAGGAATGATAAATAAATGATCAGAAAATTACCTAAAATGAATTCTAAGCATCAGTATAACATGCATCCTCTCATGGAATTTGATTGGGAGTTATATTATACCACCTTTTAATTTTGTAGCTAAACTAATTTAATTTTTCATAGTGAATCATTTCTAAAACATTGGTTCACAGCATGTTTTTCAACTCTTCGGGCTGTTAATTTTGTTTAGTTCTTTGAATTTCTTAAAAATGTTTAACTATTGACTCACTCTGAGCAAGCTTATGGATCATTGAACCATTAATGTGTAGGTAAGTAACAATTATGGCCCTAAAAGTGGTTTCTGCATCAAATATCAAGGTACATTCAGTGGCAAGAGTGCTTTTGTGGAAAAACATCATTCTCCAGTTTTTGGGAAATACATGCAATGCATGTACCACTGGGTTATAAGAAATGCAGTCAGACTGAACTGTGAAAATACAATTAATAATATAAGAATGAGCCTAGTGGGCTGCTCAAAGAGATGTAAGAAGTGCCTAAGGAGGATAGAGTAGAGAGGTCAAAAATATGTACAAAAATTTAAAATGAAAAAATAAGAAAGAAAAAGAAAAACCTAAGCTCTAAGTACAGCACCATTATGGGATAGTTCTTGCTATTTTTGAGTTTGTTTTTCTTTAACCGTGCAGGTGTTAATGATGACTTGGCTTAATGAACAGCCAAAATAAAAATTCAGCAGAAATGCATTTAGCACAATATGCCAGGTCATGTGGGTGTTGCAAATACCTCTAAACCATATTATTTATGGCTCCAACTGTTTTATTGAGGGAAGGCAGAGATGTATTTACTTGGAAAGAGATATTTTTACAAGAACCAACAGAGGATAGTCTAGTGGCTACAGTAGTTTCCCTTTATCTTATCTTGTTCTTATTATTCAAGGTAGGAGTAAAACGAGAAAAAAAGTGATAGGACATGGGTGATGCTGATTCACAATCAAAGAACACAAGCTATCCTACTGAACCACAAGGAGAAAATGGCAGAACTCCTGAAACAAGATAGAAATCACGTCATCTAGATACGTCCAGGGGAAAATAGGAATACAGAACTCGTAAAGAGAGACTTAAAGTCACTATATGCTTGTATGAAAATGTCACACTCAAACCAACTAATCTGTATACTTTAGTATCCATTAATAATTGTAATAAAATGGTTTTTAGAAAACTCCCATTGGCTGTATGAAATGGAAAGAGGCTTGGAAAACTGGATTTTTCCACATGATGTTGGGCAATTCTTCTGTCCCTGGGTCAGTTCCATCTATATAGCCTGTGACATCATGGACCTAGATGGTTTTAAGGATCTTTGGGCTTTAAAATACCTGACCAAGATTTTTTACCTTGAAAAAGTTTCCCAGATTATTTTCACCTTCATATATAGATTTAGCCACATCATGACATTCAGTATGAATTCTATTCAGAAAATAAAAGTTTCCTGTAGACATTTTTTTTCAAGAGAAAAAATTCAAAAACAAATAAGGTGAACCCAGTAGAGGCAGGGAAGGTTATCTTCCCTTCCCAGAATGCAGAATGTGGAATCACACAAGTAGAACTTCCTCTCTGAAATTCAAGAAGAAAACCTTTCAACATCAGATATAAACAGGGCAGTGGTGAAGCATTAAAACTTTCCTGTCGTGGAGGAATCTAGAAAGCTGATGATTTGCCTCCTGCCATTGCAAATATAGCACAGTAAACTATAATTTGGGTTAGATCAAAATAATTGTGTGATAGAGAAATAAAGAAAAACATTGGAAGATATTCTTTTCTTAAAAACTAAGAAAAAAATCAAGGACCAGATATAACTAGCTAAAGCAAAAATTAAGAATTCAGAAAATTATTGAAAAAAAAGGGTAACACCTTGATAAAAATGAAATATGGAAAGAGCATAGGATTAATAGTAAATGAGAAAGAACTATGATCCCTAAAGAATTAAAAACTTTAAGTTACATGAAAAATGACATTGGTCAGACAGAAAAACTAAAAGATGATTGTAAGAGAAATGAAACAAGATGTGTTGCCATTATTTTTATATATCTGTTTCCTAAATAAAGCCATAATTCAAGGTCAAATAACTTGGAATAGTCATTGCATAATAGTCTTGGTAAATAGGGGAGGTCAATAAATATGTATTGATTGGTTGATTGAATAAGAACGGCTTGCAGATATTTTAGGAAAATCAAAGTCACTAGGGAAGTTATGTATGTAATTTTTTAAATTCAGCAACTATGAATTTTCTTTAAAAATAATAAAAAGCAAGACCTTTTCCAATAGTGATCTTTAACTTCTAAGCCATAACCTTTCATAAGATCCTATTTACATATAGTAAAACCTAAATTAGATAAAAAAATATGGAGATACACAAGCCTCTGTATAAAGAAACTTTATTTTACAACTTTAATGGTTTTTTCATAGATCTTTGGAATAGGGAAAATTCTATATAATAGTTTACCAAAAATTGCAATACTTTCCTTTAAACTAATACTAGGATACATAAATATTTATTTTCAAAACTGGGTTCAGTTTTCAATATGGCAAAACAAAGTATTCATATATGACTTCAAACCTTAAGTCAAAAAAATAGTTTGAAATGTTTGGAATTAATTGGTTTCCTTCCATACTGTAAGTTTCAACAGTAATGTTTCAAGGGATAAGTTTGTGATAGATCTTTCTTTACCAAATACTTTATTAATTAATTCACCAAGCATGGCTTGTTGAGTCAATTCAACAAACATGGCTTGTTGTTTTGGTGCCTTAGATACAAAATTAATAAGATGTGGTCCCTTTTAATACAGTGATAACTAATTAATTCAAATCACATCACTAAATTTAGAAGTGTTAAGCTTGCAAGAAAGAAGGAAGATTTGCTGGAAGCAAGTGAAAGAAAAAGAAAAATCAAAATAGCTTTGTGCTTTCTATCAATGATGTGTGTGTGTGTGTGTGTGTGTGTGTGTGTTGTGCATGCACATGTGTTTGCTTGAAAGAAAATAGAAGCAAGCAAGCCAGCTGGTGAGAAATTTGATGGAATCAAGAGACTATGTCAATGATGTGTCCAAAGATAAAATACAGCATTTGAAGGCACAGAGTAATTCTAAATCCACCCCTCCCCTCCAATGAATTATTTCCTTGTCCAACACTGGGAGTACTTGTAATATACGGTTCACCTCACCAAATCTAATATCATTTCAGCCCAGAGGGACAGAGACCATAGTGAATGTCCTAACCTTTCAGAGCAAGTGATTCTCTTGTCTGTTCATTCAAAGTTATCTTTAATGGGACAATTTTTTTTAAAATAAGGTAAATAGTGATTTTGGAAAACTAATGTAAAGATTAAAAATTAGTGTAGAATTCAAGTAACTTAATATTTGGTAGCCTCCTAAGTATGTAATATCATCTATGTGTTACATACACTATTATTTCTAACATTGATCATTAAAGTGAGCTAAACATCACAGTTCAGTTTGGTATCATTAAACTAGGGCTATTTATTTAGTTATTTACATCCAAATCTGTGTCAACATATACTTATTCATTATACCACTTGAATATCCTATTTAAAAGTGTTTTTTCTTCAAAGAAGGAGGATTTTTTTAGAAATCCTTTTCACATTTAGACAGTAAAAAAAGAAAGAAGTTAATATCTATTAGATATTTGCCTTCCTGCTTTTGCATTAGAGGTAGGGAATAATACTGGGATTTAAAACTTGAAAGATCACCTTAAAATATTTTATGGGGCAAAAAGATATTATTTCTGGCTTAGATTGTAAAAGTATCCTGAACCTTAAGTGCTAAGACGAAAGTAAACAAGCCTGAAGTAAGATTTCTTGCTAAAGTCCATCCTTCAATGTATTTCTTTCTCCCTTTTTGTTTTTCTCTCTCTTCCTTTCCTTCTTAAATTCCCTCTGCTCCTTTTCTTTATCTCCCTCTAAATTTCTAAAATTCTTTATAGAAAATTTTTTCTTGTAGATGGACACAATACATTTATTTATTTATTTATTTATTTATTTATCTGTCTGTCTGTCTGTCTGTCTCTATGTGGTGCTGAGGGTTGAACATGCCTGCGTGTCAAGAGCTCTGCCACTGAGCAATAGCCCAGCCCTCTTCTTACTACAGTTACTGTAGGATGAACTCTTTCTCCACTGCCCAAGCTGGCCCCAAACTTCTGAGCTCAAGCAGTTATCGGCCACTGCTGCCTGAGTATCTGGGACTACAGGTGTGCACCCCCCCCCCCCCCCCCCCCGTGTGGCTTTTCAACATATTTCTTGACACACATGGTAACATCTAAGAAAAAGTGTTCCATAGAGGTGGATATCTTCATGACACTACCTCAACACTTACCCTATTGAACTTTATGGGAGAATCATAGATTTAAACACTTCTGAATTATGTTTTAGAGTATTAAAAACACCTCAGTGATAGGTGAACAGTATTGCCTCAATATCCCTCACCTTTTTTCTCTCCTATTCTATGTACTGGTGGTTGTTCTGAGCACTTTTATTCTTAATTTCAAAACACCAACCATTTCATAAAAATGTCTATGCTTATAAACACCTATATTAGAGTTATATATTGGTACAATGTAATTTTTTTATGTTGGGTCACCCATTTGCAAGCTTTCATGACACCACAGCTGATATCTTCAAGCTTTAAAAAATGTCTCTTTTGAATAGAGGGAGTGTTTAACAAATCTACCTATAGCTGCTTTACCTCTATTTTTCAGACCACACTTCATGGAGTACTGAATGACATTATGAAATGCCCACAAATTAGACAACTCTCCTGTTATTTTTTTTCAACCACTACTAAAAGCAAAGGGGTAAAATAGCAGTATATTATATTTTGAGCACTGTCAATAGCTGTGTGTTGGGGGTACAAATCTTTGGTAGCAGAGGAGCTCGCCCCTGACTGTTGTCAAGCTAACTAAAGACTTTAATAGGAGAGAAAAGTGAAATGTGTTCCAGGGTGAAGAAGCAGCAAGAAGGAGCACAAGGATTTCACACGAGAAATCTGAAACAAAATGCCACAACTCTTAACTTTTCCGTAAACATGGTGAATATAAAGAATTAAAACAGGAAACGTGGAATGAATGTTCCATGGGTCCTGTTTGGCCATGAATAAACTGTTGAATCACCCATCAGATTAAAAGCAATAAATGACATTACTTTTAACTATACAAATTATCATAGGTGCTGAACTCATGCATGACTCACTTACAGGATAAGAAGTAGCAAGAAAAAAAATCTTAACAAATAAGGAAAAAATCATCAAGTTAGGGAGGTGGAGGAAAATCCATGTTATTCCTTTCTATTCTACCTGAATATCTTGAGAGCACATCTGTTGATGAAAAGAACTAGTAAATATTTATAGATATCATTACCTACCTTGGGTAGCCTGTCAGTTTTGCAGAGTAAACTCAGCTCCCGCTAAACATTCATTGTAAAATTTAAATTTTATCTGCATGAGGGAAATTATTTTCCTAAAAACAATTTTTCCAGCATATACTCCTTGTCCACAGGAAAATAAAATAGAGGACTAAATAGAATGTGGCATAATCATTTGTGACTTTTATCTACTATCTAAATATAAAGTGTTAGGAATGTAAGTTAAGGAAAACAAAACTTCAACATCAGCTGAATTAGAGATGTGTAGGCTTGGAATTATTATATTTAATTTATGGATAAAAATATTGAACATATGAATATTCCAGGGAGATTCTTACCATTAGCTCTGCCCAGTTCTGACGTCCATTATTTCAGAGAACTATGGAAAATGGAAACAGAATTGGAGGAAAACTAATGTTCCTATCAAAAGCCAAGCACAGTGCCTGGCCTACTGTAGACAAGCAGTGATTAATTTATTGGCAGAGCTAAATTTAAAGTAAGATACATGGAAGAGATAAAAAAACCAGCATATTTATCTCCACAATTAAAAAATACTTTAAAGACAATGGACTGAAATTTAATGCACCAAGAATAATGCTATATATTATATAATATATACAATCCCTTTCTTGTGTTCATTTATTTAATAAATATTCATGTTGATCATCTCCTATGCCTACAATGTCTCTGAGGATTAGCATGCAAATTAGAAAAACAAATAAGATTCTACTCTAGAAGGGAAAGAAGATACTAAACAAAAAACAAATGAATAAACAAGGTAAGACAGAAAACCTCTATGGAGGAATTAACTAGGATTATACAATAATTACTATGGGAAAGGAGATACTGAGGTAGGAGTTGAGGAAAGGAGGTGGTGTTCAGCTCCATCTTTCAAGATGAGGTGTGAATGAAGCCAAAAGTCTAAAGAACAGCATGTCAGAAGAATCAGCACATGTGCCTCCCCAGAATGAGAGGATTTGGTGTATTTAAGAAAAAGAAAGGAAGTCAGAAGGGCTATAGCAAGGTCATACACTCCAAACTGAGATTAGGGAAGTAGGCAGGGCCAGATCATGGAGGACTTGGGGCACATGATAAGGCACAGACAGGTCACCTGCAGGGGGATGCCTCTGGAGGGTTTTTATTAGAGCAAGTCAAGTTGATATTTCATGATAGTACATGTAAATAAATAATAGTTTTTATTAACTATATTACTACAGAAGTTGTATTTTCTTTTCATGGTTGAAAATATCTTCTAAAATAGAAAAGTTTCTCCATGAGGAATATTTTAGATTTAGGATCACCTCTAGGTATGAAGAACAAATTCTTTTATTAATCATAACATGAGGATCTTGTATGCCTGCTTCTCTCTCTCTTTCTCTCTCTCTCACACACACACACACACACACACAAACACACTCACACACATTCTTACATACATACACAAAATACATAGCAAATAAATTTTTCATTTATAGTATAAATCTTTAATGAAAATCATAAATCAACCCATGGGTGAATTAGGAAATACAGTATTGGTGTAATTAATTAATTCTAATGAGCTTTTGCATATGATGATGGATGGTCTTTCATTTAGCTAAAAGAGTTGGTTTGTGGATTAAAGATTTGTTAAGGTCTCTTTCAATTTCATCATTGGTATTTCCATTACAATTTTGGACCTCTTTGGACTTTTCCACGTTGAAACAGTGTTAATCTCAGGCACTCAGTTGGTTTTATGATTTGTTAAAGAAGAGCTCCAGCTTGAGCCACACGCCCACGAAGTGGGTCCCACAGATTGTTCTCTGCTGATGGGAAGCAGCAGGGTTTTTTTTTTTTTCTCATTGCCTAGCGAATACTGGCTGTGTTCCCTAGTATTTGGAATTCTTTTTTACTATTTTGCTGTTACTGTTATAACCACGCTATAAAATTGTAGGATATTCAAAACCCATAGAGGGACAAACTCAAGAGAAAATGAATTCTAGAATTATGTAGGACTTATAAAAGCTTAAAATAACAAGAGATAAGATACAGGGTAAAGAACATAAAAATTCAAAGAGAGAATATTTAAAACTTATTATACAGATTTGAACATCACTGTTATGGTGTGGATCTAGAATGTGCCTCCAAAAGCTAATGTGTTAAAAACATGATCCCAATGCAGCAAGGATCATAGTTGAGGCTTCTAGACAATGATGGGATGGATCATGAGGACTCTGGCTTCATCAATGGATTAATCCATTCATAGCTGCTGGGTGGTGGTTCCTGGTTGGAGAAGGTAGGTCACTGGCAGCTTTCTCCCAACTCCATGTCCACCTACTCTCTAGACATGAACTGAACAGCTACCTTCCACTCTGCCTTTTTGTCATGATGTTTCTTCTTTGGAGCCAGTTGACGATAAACCATGGACTGAACTTCTGAAACCATGAGCCCAAATAAACCTTTCCTCCTCTAAGTTGTTCTTGTCAGGTATTTTGATCACAGAGATGAAAAGCTGATTGACGCACTCAGTGAACCCCACCAAACCCTGAACCTCAAAATTTTCAAGTAACCTAGACTTGAAGAATCAAACTCCCTTACTCAAGCATCGTTGGTTTCTCCTACTGATTTAAATACAATACCCAGAGACCTGCTGTTAACTTTAATGCAAGGGCATGCCAATGAATTCAAGAAAGGAGTCTTCGAAGATGTTGGAATTACATTATCACACAGTGTCTAGAACAGAAATGAGAGGATTAGGAACATGGTAGACCAGGACTATATGAACAATATAATTTTAAGCATTTCAATGAAAGATTGGATTATTTTAATTCCATTGGAGGACACCAATAATAAGACTTGTTCCCAGCTGGTTTTGGCACATATTTCTATCCATTTACTCTGCATTTTGCCCAAAATTCATTGACTTGTTTTATTGTTTACAAATTGCCATAGTTTTCATGGGCTGGGATTATAACTAAGTAGTGGAAGATCATAGGTTCCATCTCCAGCACCACAAAAGGAACATTGCTATTGTTTTCCAGTCCTTGAAATATTACGTCTTTGTGGTGTTTTTTATTCTGTTTGCCCTTCCACATCCAAACATCACCCTCCCAGATTATATTCACAGATGTCTCTGCCCTTTGGCTTTTGGTTGTTTTCTGCCCACAGGGACAGTGGAGCTGGAGGTCAAAGAGTGAGAGGTCCTTATTCTCCTGGCTCCTTCTTTTCAAAGCTGCTCAGAGGACACTGAGATGCTCTTCCAAGGTCCCCATCAACAGCTTCCCAGCTCTGGGCCCCAGGGCCATTCCCTCTCCTTTCAGGCTTAAGGTACTACTCTGCTCCCTCATTCTACCATTAGCCCTGATGTCCTACATTATCCGTAAATTATTTTCCTAAAATTCACCCACATCTTTGAAAACAGCCTGTTTTTTAAACTCTTCTTAGTGTATCCAGATTCATTATGCCATCTGGCTGGATGTCCTCTAACTGCTGGGCAACAATCATAAATAGAAGCATTGCACACCAAGGAATAAATATATTTCCAGTTTAGTCACAAAGTTCAATAGATAAAAGAGTTCCATCCAGAGTTCCATTACCTTATTTAATCATTCATTTGGCACTCATCAAACGTGCTTCTTAGATGTTTGCTATACTCTGGCACCAGGTACAGTACTGGGGACATGAAAGCAGTGGGTTTCAAGACATAGGGCATTTGTTGAAGGGCAAAGACAGGCAGTTGTGTATAATGAGGAAATGCATCAGAAGAAGACAAGAGCCACTTAACTTTGGGGAAGTGGTTAAGGAGAATCAAGAAATGCTTCTAGAAGCGGAAATTAAACCTAAACTTGAAGAATAGATAGAGAGGAAAGAGAAGGGTGATAAAGAGGAAGGGGCCTCTTTGGCCAGGGAAAAAAATATCTACACAGCTCCAAGGGTGAGAAGGGGCATGGCATTTTTAGAGAACAGAAAGCAGCTCAGCATGGCAAGAGCATATAGTAGGATGGAGTGAGTAATACGAGGTTGCACATGTTAGCAGGGGTCTCGGGTGTTGTTTTAAGAATGTGAACTCTATTTCTAAAACAATGGGGAGAATGAGGTAATAGGCCAGGGAATAGCACTTCTAGAAAGCTCATGCTGTTGCAGTTTGGAAAATGTGTAAGTTTGGAGGTGGAGAAAATGCACAAGGCTGGGGGCCGGGGAAGGCGTGGGGACACCTTTGCGTTAATCTAGCCAAAAAATGACAGTGACTTGAACGAATGTCTTAGCAGTGGAAGTGGGAAAAGTGGAGAGAATGGAGAGGTGTCATCTGCAGGAAACTTGAAGCTGGCAACCCAGGTTGCCAAATGGAACTTCAGAATGTGCATGGCTCTGCTTAGCAGGATAAAGGTAAACTTTGAACTTGTCATAGCCTTTCAAGAACTTCAGTCAAGCATTTTCATTGCTGAAAGGGCCATAGTGAAGAAATTTCATGGAAGACTAGAGTTGTTGTCTTTATAGTGATTTGAACAGGGCCCATCAACAGAGTTTGCTGAAAATAAATATTTGCTTGGTGAATTAATCAGCTGTCTTTTTTTTTTTTAAAAAAAAAGAACCTGTGTTTATAATGTACCTTTAGTGATAATAAATTTCTATTATGTGCTTTGCAAATTCATTTTATCTTCCTAGGTAAATACTAGCCTTAAGCAAGAATAAAATCAAATAACTTAATATTTTTTAAAAATTTACCCCCTGTGGCAGGAATGGTATTCCAGTAATGAATTTAAAGGTCTCCACAGAACTTCTCTTTTTTAAAAATTAAAATTTCTTGAGAATGATATTTTGGTGATCCTTAACACCTAAATATATCTTCCATTATCTATTTTTTTTTTGGTAGCCCAAAATGCTTTTCACTGTAAGGTATTATGTTACCTTTTTGTCTGTGAAATGCTGTGCTTAGCATAAAGAAACATCTTTTTCAGGACACAGGGATACCATTTGCTACATTATTAAGTTTTTGCAATGTTATCACCTTTTCACTGGAAAACATTGCTCTACTTTTCATAATGTCTAAAACAGCTGCTATAAACACAAATGATCATCAAAAATTATTTTTAAGTAGAAAGAAGGCATTTAAGAAAATGAAAAGCTTAAAGATGTTTGAGATTTTATAGCAGTAAAGACCCTAAACACACACACACACACACACACACACACACACACACACTCAATTTGACCTGGATCATGAATTTATTTTGACTAAAAGAATCTACCTCATTATGTTATGAATCTTCCCTAAATCTCAAAGAGAATAGATGGTCTATTGAGTACTTATATATAAGATTAAGCAGAACTGACCTTTTGTAATTTCCTGTTATCACTTTTAGTTGTAGCTAGTGTGTAATGATATTAAACCAGTTCAGGTTTAATGTTCAAATGTTTGTAGGTGGTTATCATATTTTTATCCACATTTTTTTCCTCTCTGGGAAGCTTGTTCTGGGTCATTTTAGTGTGTTCATAGGTCCCTAAGGAGGTTCAATCAGTGGATAACATGCTATGTTCCTGATGACACTCTTCTCCCTATTTTTTACTATCATAACATACTGGTGAGACACATTTAATTTTTTCTATGTACTAGAAGAAAGAACCAGATATTTTTCTTGACATTATTTTTTCCATCTTTCTCCTTCATTGATATTTATACCTTAAACAGTTATATCCAGGGAGTATTAACTCATTGTTGTTTTAATTCTTGACAATATTCGTTTTCACTTATGCATTGTCTCACCTACACTGATATCTAAAATATTCCCCATTGATTTGAGTAGCCTCAACAATAAATATGTACTAAATTAAGGCGTGACTGACCTCTTTCTATATGGTTGAATTTAAAAAAACATACAAGTAATACAAAATTATTGTCAATATTTTACATAGTTTGGGAAAGAAAAAGCAGCTTAAAAAATCTGCAGATATGTATTTTACACACACACACACACACACACACACACACACACAGACCCCACATCACACTACACCACACAAAGGAATGTGTAAATGGAATATGGTCCAGTAATAATTTATTCCAAATCTTTCAGAGGGCATTTATACATTTAATAAATGAAAAAATTGGTATATTTATATCTTCACAGTAAACAAGGTCATGATTTTGTCTTCTTTAAAAGTGAAGCTTTTAGGGATCATTTATGATAAGGGTCATAAGGACTTATTTGGAAGCAGTGTGGACTCAGATATGCTTCTTAAATTCTCACTTTATAGCTCTCCTATATGTGTGAATTTAAACTCCTGCAAGAGATTTAAAAAGTGAACTGGGAAACAAACTCTACAGAATCTGCATGATAAATGGATAGACAAGAAATAGTTGAAACGCATTCTATTGCTCAGTAACAAACTATCACACACTTAGCAGTTACTATAACATCCACTTATTATCTAAAAGTTCTGTTGGTTGGAAGTCCAAGCATGGCATGTTTAGGTTCTCTGTCCAGTCTCACTGTCTGAGGTCAAGGTTTTACTCAGAGTGTTCTCATGGGAAGCTGAATCTACTTCAACAAGCAGAATTCAGTTCACTGTGGTTGCAGGACTTACATCCTTACTTCCTTGCAGGCTGTTAGCAGGGGAACAGGACTCCATTTCTAAGAGCCAAGCATATTTCTGGTCAAGAGGCCTCTTCATTCTCCAGGGTCAGCATTCTCCTATGTTGACTGCTAATCACAGCTCAAATCAGTCCCTCTCTCTCTCTTTCAAACACACACACACACACACACACACACACACACCCCTCTAGACCCACATTAAAAAAGTTCATGTGAGTGATCAGGTCAGCCCTGACCAGAGGTCTCCCCATTTGAAAGTCAATGGATTTTAGAACCAATTTCATCCGTAAAATCTGTTGCACAACACCACCTCAATTAGTGTTTCATTGAAGAACTAGGAGATGGACAATGAGATGTATATGAGGGGCCAAGACTCTTGAGAGCTCTCTTAGAATTCTGTCCCCCACAAATGCAAGAGGACTGAAAGGTTGAACAGAAGATCATGGTTAGGTTATAAATACCTGGATGGAAAAGGGGAATTGATTATTATTTTCATTCCAAGTAGTTCCAAACAGGTTATATTTTTGAGAGTGGTGACATTATCAAAAGAGTACCAGAGAATATAGAGGTTTCAAAGTAATAGAGAAAATTAGGAATGAGAGCAGTAAGCCTGGAGGATGTTTCTCTCTGCCCAAAGGCAGGGACTCATGGTGGTCTATAAAGTCCTACAGTGCTTCAGGCGGTTTGTAGAAATGCTGTGGGCATTTTGTAGAGTTTATTTTGGAGAAGAGTTGCATAGTTGAAGTTCTAGATCCCGAAGCAGGAAGTACTGATAGCAATAGTTAAAGGCTGCAGAAATGCAAAGGATTATGATTTTCAGTACAAACTTGGAACACTTTCAGACAAACATTAAGAATGTCAAACCATTATGATGTCGCTTTGATAACAAGCAGTAACCAAACCAATTTGGGCCAACATAGATCATTGCTGACATGTTAAATATGGTCAGATGCCTCTTATTCAATAAAAATATGAAATAAATTAGGGAATTAACTGCAAAAGGCAATCCCAATCTTGCAGTGAGTGGGCATTCCAAATTGTTAGGTATCTAATAGGTTAAGTACTTTGGATACTTGGATAAATTTGCTGACATCTTAATAGGTGAACTAAAGAAGATTTTTTTCCCCAAAATGCCAGAGAGCAATCAGGGCCTTGTGCATGCTATGCAAGTATTGTACCAGTAACCAACTTTATTTATTTATTTTTTTTCAGATAGCATCCTTCTAAGTTGTCCAGGCTGGTCTCAAGCTTGCAATTCTCCTATCTCTGCCTCCCAAATAATTGAGATTATGGGTATGCACCACCAGGCCAGACTTGAAATTTTTTTTATAGACCACTTGTGTGATCTCATCCTTTAGTAGCATAAATGACCATAGCAATGTGGGTTTAAATTGCAACATATGAAGTTTGCCCACTTGGGATAAGTGAGTTTGTACTTAATTTTCAACATTTAGGGTGTTTAGTTGGTACATTAAGGGACTTGTATATTTTATTCATCTTTGCAAAATGGAAAATTGGGCCCTGTGGGAGCGTGGTGTTATGCATTCACCATTGAAGGTACTAATGGAGTTGTATCCTTCCCACTCAGGCTGAAGCTGTAGAAAAAGTTCAGCTTTCACTCAGGTATCTGAATGCAGTTCCTGGACTGAGACTGTGGAAAATAAAATGTTGCAAGTGGAGAATTCTAGACTTCACTTTTTTGGTTGTGTTCAATTTAGAAAGGATATTGCCAGCGAATAGGATGTAGAGGTGAACCAGTCCTGCCATGAGCCTCCTGAAATGCTGGGAAATAGAACATCTCAGTGCACATACATCTTTCCCTGGGTCAAAGCGAATGCTGACTTGCTCTTTCTTTCTGTCAAGCAGCCTAAAATCCAGCAAACCCAGGGCTGTTGTGCTTCTCACCTGGCAGTTTTCATCAGATAGTCAGGTTCCTCTCACCTCTATCTCTGCATTCCAAGTTTTATATTGCTTGGTTAAGTTGGTTTTTTTTTTTAATTGACTTACACAAATTCCTTTGGACCTGTCTAACTCTTGGTTTCTGAGGCAGGAAATATGGTTGAAAGGAAGAAATGCTATGAGCCAAACACCAAGAATCTGGAAGATCAGTAGGAGTTAGTGGTGAGAAGAGAGAGGGAAGGAGGTATAGACTGATGGTATGTGGTATGAGCTTTGAAGAGACCCATACATGAGGAGGATCAAATGCTGCTCTGAAAACTCTATGTATATATATTTTATAGACCAAAGATAAAATCAGATAGTGCCTTTCAGAACAGCAATATTTAAAATGGCCCATCATAGTTGTGGTGCTAGTCCTGAGCTTGCACCAGAATTACATGGTTTTTAGTGCATTCCAAGTTGATAAGAGAGCATGCTTGTAAAAACTAGAATGCATCTATATTTATTTCAACAAGAAATATAGCTGCACAAACAGAGTAGGACAGAAAGATGGGAAAGTGTGCAAGGCAATTCATATGATTTTTCTGAGAGTTCCTTAGTAACTATGGAGGGAGGCAAAGGATATTTGCATACTAACTCTCACCATGCTTGCAGAGTCAATGTGTACATCTCTAACACAAGGACATCAACTTGACAAATAGCCCCAATCTCCTGCTTGGGTTTATCAGAAGGTCCTCCTTTCTGGACCATTAATGAAAACCCAAATAACAATGATTATAGTTTGTCTTTTCCCTGTCCCCCCATCCATCATTAATGTGTTTTACCCCAGAATTCTAGGCATATCATTTTCTTTTACTGATTTATCCTTTCTTCTAGATAGATTCATATCATTGATTAAGCTTCAGTAACCTCTTTTACCCATTGATCCTAGCTATAAATGATAGACCCACTTACAGATTCTAGATAAGTCGATTCCCACATCTCTTCTGCTACACATTTGCAACATATCCTCAGGTGCTGGAAGGGGGAGATGAGTTTCCTTCTGTATTCTAAGTTCTGACCCTGACATTATGTTTAGTTTAACTGGCAAATAAATGATATGGTCTATAGTATAAGCTGAATTTCTAACAAGTATTTCTTTTAATGTATTCATAAAAGATGAAGGAGGTGTCTCTTGCAAGATAATGCTCTCTGACCTCAGGGACCCCAAACATCACTTACACTGGAGGCCCAGGTACTAAGAGAGGATGAACAACTAAATGTGGCTAGGTGTAATGGGGTCTGAAGAGGGCTCTTCTCTGTCTGCCCTTCTGCATATGCTGAGGTTCTTATTTAAGAAAGCCACATGTTGTGGTGGAAAGAGTGAAATTAGATGCAGTTTTAGATTTGTGCTTTGAAAATTGGAACTTTGCTGACTGAGAGTGATCTCTTACAGAAATTAATATGGCACAGAGTAGGCAGTTGAGGAATATGTAAAGGAGTTGGTTGCTTACCCTGCCAGCTTGACTGTCTACTTAATTCTTCAACTATTATTCAGGCTCAGGCATATCCCACAAAACCCTACTGCTAAAGAAATGCAATATGCTTCTGAGTTGGGGGGAAGAAATCTTATACTCATTCAAATAATGTATATGGTTTGTCTCTTTAAGAAGCTAAATTTCTTTATGCTACAAAAATTAGATGGGAGTCATGGAGCCATTTCCAAAGAAAACTTGTTTCTCCTGTTTTTCTTATAAGGTTCCTCAATGCAGTTAAGCTTTTTGTTTTGGAGAGAGGAAGAAAAACATTTTGAAGATAAGAAGACATAGCAACAAAACAAAAACAAATGAGAAAAAATAGATTAATTTTTGCAGACCACTTTAAATGTTTTAGCTCTATGTGAAATACTTGAGAGCGTTTATATGATCCACACATACTCTCCTGCAAACTCTGCGTGTGCATGTGTGTGTGCATGTGTGTATGAGCACTCACGTGCACCTCTGTATGTCCTTGACTTGAAAGCAGAATTGCAGGGTATTCAGACAAGCACCACATACTGTGAATGAGTAGAGGGCAGGGGCAGGATGAGGGAGAAGCAATTGTTAATGAAACAATGAAAGGAAAATTCCAGTAAAAGAGGAAAATGAAGCAAAGTAAACCAAACTTTTACTCTTGCTCTGTTTTGTCATTGGAATCTATTTATTGACAGATTAAATAAATAATCTGTCAATTTAAAGAGTTGGACGGACCTGTGCCTCAGAGTTTCCATGGCCCATTGAGTGGCATCCATCATTCTTTGGCCCTTTACAGACTTTTTAACTTTTAATAAATAAGTGGAAATATTTTTAACTATTCATGTTCCAGTCTACCTGAGTCCATGCTTCTGAGTTAAGAGTTTTTCTTCCACCTTTACAAGGAAATATTTTGTATGCATAAAAGCCACTCTTTTTACTATGTCATATTCTGCATTCTAACTGAATTAATTTATCTTACCTTGTCATTCTGTAATGATGGTTAAGTGGAATAAACAGTTGCAAAATTCTGTTAAAATATTTCTTTTGTTTTTATATTCTAATTTTTCATAGTTTTGTTTTATACAATTTTTAAAGTTGATTTTTCTTTTATATGTGTTCTTGCTTTGTTACTTGTTTTCTGGATTTATCACATACTGATCTTCTGATGCAAAAGAAAAACGTAAAAATAAAAACCTTAGTGTTTTCTCTGTTTTCCAGTCTAAGCAATGAAGAGTGATTCATTCAGAATTAAACAGGAGAACTGCAGGTCAAGTAGAGGTTATCTGTAGCAGAATGGTCTCAGTTGTAAAAAGAAATATTTCAGAAGTGTGTAGTAAGTTGTTCTTTTTATGAAGATCACTGACCATGAAGATTACATCATATATTTCCCTTTTTCTTTTCACTTTAGCTGCTAAGGACAATGTCACAGGATGAGGTGTGTTTCCTGCCGGTGGCTTAACCTGTGCTACTCATAGAGTTAATGTGATAAATGAGACGAAAGTAGCTACATATCCATAAGTAAGTTCTAGAGAAATAAAAATGTTTCGTAGGAAATGGCTTCTAACTCAGGCTGAAGTGTCTAGACTTCCCAGTAACCTGAGTGATAATCTTAATCACCATCTTAGTCAGTTCATGCCACTATAACAAAGCACCTTAGACAGGGATTTTTACTAAGAATAGAAATGTGTTGCTTATAAATCTGGTGGCTGAAAAGTTCAAGATCCAGTTTCCAGCACTGGTTGTCTTGTGAGTGTTGCTCTCTGTTTCTAGTATCAGGCTTTGTTTTTGTGACCTCCCACGGTAAAGGCAGAAGAGCAGAGTGCTGTCCCTTCATAAGGGTGCTGATCCCATTGACAAGGGCAGAGCCTTCATGACTTTTTTATATCCAAAAGCCATGCCTCTTAATACTATTGTGTAGAAGATTAAGGTCAGTGTGAATTTTGGAGAGGACATCTTCATTCAAAGCATACCAGCAATTAAAAATGCAATGAACTCCAAATTATCAATCCAGAAGAATTTAACCAAGTAGCTGGAAAAAATGAAATATGGAAACAAACATCAGATTGTGGATAATTATTGATGTCTACTAATCCTCCTGCATGATTTCTGCTCTCATTTAATCTGGAGGCAGTAGAGGCAATGCTTTTAGTTTGGGACATATTCTTGGAGTTCTGGAAGCAAACTGATGGCAGTTGTTTTCTAGTGCAAACTAGTGATTACATTCTAAAAGACGTCAAAGATCTATGGACAGCCAAGAAACCATGTGACTACTTCTCCTCCAGTACTGGTCCCTGCTCATGAGAGAGACAGAGAGTGACTGTGTGTGTGTGTGTGTGTGTGTGTGTGTGTGTTTGTGTGTGTGTGTCAGAGAGAGAGAGAGAGAGAGAGAGAGAGAGAGAGAGAGAGAGAAGCCCTGGTTTGAGAATGGATCAAGGCCCAGGATTTCTACACATCTGTGTCTAGGACTGATTGCTTCCCAAAGCTTGGGGAAGTGGAGAACTCCTGAAGACAGGTTTCCAGTGCAAACAGAGATTCCCTTATATGGAGCAAGAAGTCTGACCCAGACCTAAATCTGTTAACAAAGGGCAAAAGGGAAATAGGAATATAACTACACTGCCTTCCTTGGAATATCCAAATGATAGGACTCTGGCCCTCAAAGCAGTAGTAGTGAATATATTCATGAAAAATCACAGATGGAGAAATCTCAGAAAATTTCTAGCTTAACTTCCACATTTTATAGAAGAGGAAACTTATTTCAGGCCATATAACTATTTCTATGGCATGTGCGCAATCCACAACTCATGAGCCATCTTTTCCAGAATGTTCATTTGAGTTACAACTTTCACAGAAATGATTGAAAACAGTCACAATTTTACTGGATTTCCATAGTTGTAGCCCACATTCTTGGACTGTTTGCACATCTCCAAGGTAATTTTTTATATTTTTAGAAAAGTTGAAGGTGTTTTAATTCATTGTTCATGTGAAATACAGAGTATGTCTTTGAAAAGTTTACTTGTTGAAGTGATATTGACTTTCTATTAAAATACGTGTATTATTAGATGAAAATTTTTTTTCTTCAAAATATAAATATAACGTCTAAGCTCAATGTGGTAGGAAATTACTATTTCATGTGGACCCAGGAAAAGACCTGGTTTCATCAAAAATAAAACACGAATTGTAACCTGAATTTACCATAAATGACTATGCAGAAAAATACCCACTCTGTCATCTGTAGAGGTAAATATGCTGTCAATAGTGGCCCTGCTGCTCTCTTAAAAGCCTCTTTAAGAAATTCATTAATAATGAAGATTAGTTGTTTTCCCAATTTAATTAGAGAAACATTTAAATATCCATTAACCACTATTGAATAGTAAGTGTTGCAGATTGCAAATAATATTTTTAGCAATTAAGTTTCAGATGTTTGACAGACAAAGCAGTAGAGAAGTTCTGCCATTTCTAGAGAATTCCCAGTACCTCAGACCTCCCCTAATCATCAGTTCCCCCAAAGAAAAATAAGCAAACAAACAAAATGACTCAACCCAACCAAAAAACAATGACAGTAAACAAAATGTGTGTCTTTCTCCTTTGGGGACCTTTTTCAGGTCAGGAAACAAAACTTAATAAATGGATTTTAATGTGTTGTGTTAGCTTTCTATTACTGTAAAAAATACTCAAGATAATCAACTGATGAAAAGTGAAGGTTAATTTTGGCTCATGGTTTTGGAGGTTTCAGTCTATAATCAATTCAGGACCCTGTTGCTTTGGGTTTGTGATGGTAGCACATCATGGTGGAGTGTGTGATGGAGCACAACTGCTCAACTCGTGGCAGGGAAGTGAAAGAGAAAGAGAGAAAAGGGCTGAGGTCTCTCTCTCCCCTTCAAGGACATGCTCCAAATGACGTACAATCTTTTACTGGGCCATGCCTCTTACAGGTTCCTTCATTGCCCAATAGGACCATGAACCGGGAACCAATCCTTTAACACATGTGCATTGGGGGGACATTCCAGATCCAGATTATATCAGGATTGCATATGTAAGTAGTTTCATCTTTCTATTTTCTTCCATATTGGAAGAATCAGAAACTTCTGGACTTTTGTAGCAAAAGATGCTATAAAGATATTTACAAGATTTATCCTGTTGATGGTGGTACAAATATAATTTAATCTGAACAATCTCTGTATAAATAGTTTTCTTGCCAAAAGATGATGAAAGAGTATAATATTCGGTTCTGGATCTCTCACTACCTGAAGAAGATATCTACACAAAAAATCAAAACTAAAAGAACAATTGGCAAAGGAGATATAAAATCTTACCACGCAGTGAACTTTGGGGTCCACAGTAAAAGTTGCATTGCATTCCTTTTAAGGAAAAACATCACAGTTGCAATTTCAGGGTAAAAAAATCAATGCTACTATCATTACTTGAAAGACAGTTTCATAAAATAAGATTCCCAAATTGTCCAAGTTTTGAACTTAAGAGACTGAAACAGTTTGAATTTTCATTATCATCATCATGTTGATGCTAATGTTTCAGTAACTCAGTGCACCAGAAAAAGAAAGCTGATAATAATGGTCAGGGGTTATAACCAGAGAGGAAGTGGGCAGGTGGTTTTTTGAAGTCTTATTGAAGTTCTTCAAACTGTTGTACCATGGCAAGCATGCCAGCCCTGCTTCTACAGTGAGTGTGGCCAAGCAGAAAGCTGTCCATCGGAAGAGAGTTAATTATTTAATTAAAAGGAGAAGCTTCACATGACTGCACCATTAACTTGATGATAGCTGATTTAAACATAGGGCCAGATGCGTTTGAATTTGTGGGTTGTGTTTGATTCTCCTGTGTTTGTTCATTGCCATGCTTAGCATTATTGGGCTGCTATAGTCAAGAAGATAAAATCCTTTAATACTCTATTCAGAACTACAGGAGATGAAGCCTGATCAATACTTTTTATGAATCTGTAAACTATTACAGCACAGCATGTTCCCGAAGACTTTTCCCTGGTGACATGGCTATATTATTTTGGGGCCAGAGGCCCAAGTAATATTGAAATCCTGCTTGAATTCATCTTCTACAGCCCATAAAAGTGACAAGATCCCCAAAGATTTACATTTTTTTATGCTATAGATTAATCAATCTTGCAGGTGGAAAGAGAAGGATTTCAGTATTGTGCTATAGACTATCTTTTCAGCCTGGGGAGAGTGTAAGAAATTAATTTTTCTTTTCCAGCAGAAGAGGATGGTGAGGGCAACTTGTCTAAATCAAAGAAAATGCAGTTAAGGTTTCTTTCTGCCACATGCTTTTTGATGGATTCTGATAATGATGTCAGTGGTGTCATAAAGAAAAACCTCCAGAATGCTTAAGTTTATGGAAAATAATTCTTTGGCAACACCAAATAACAAGTGATTTGTGTTTGTGTGTGTGTGTTGTTGCTGTTGTTGTTGTTTTTGTTGCTGTTTAATTCAAGCTCAAGTACTGATTGAGAAAATAGGTCCATTAGACATTGTTGCTAATTTCAGTATTTATTTCTGTTGTTGTTCAAAATGTGAGGATTCATGCAGATGATTTTATCCCACAAAACTATTTACAGGGATTTGTCAGAATAGACATGCTGAAGTGGGCTTCCCTTGCTTTTCTTAAAAAAAGCTGTCAAATTTTTCTATATTTGTCTTCTAAAAATAGAATTTTTTTTCCCAAGGACCTTATCAAATATTTATGCATAGTAGCAACTGAATTATTTTAATTTTTACTTTGGACAGTTCTTTAGCAAAAAATGCCACTGACAATTTCAAAATGCCATTGAGTATTTTACAGACTAAGGATACGTTCTGAAAGTGTTAACTCATAAGTCCCATTAATTTAAATAAGATTGTCTTACAAAGAATCAGGATACTAGAATATTTATTTAAATCTTTAGTGCTGTTAATTCATTAAAACTTGGATAAGCACAATTTTTAGCAATATCTATTAAAATTAAGAATGCATATAGTCTTAATATGGAAATTCTGCCTCTAGGAATTTATAGATACACTCACATACTTTGATAATAATTTTACATTTGCGAATAGATTTGTCTTTAAATTATTCACAAGAAGAATCTTTGATGAGTGATAGAAATGCTTATTCTTAGTAAACTCCTTAAATATGTTATGTTCCAACTATGTTTTAGACTACTATGCAGGTGGTATACTGATGTCCTGGCGTCAGAAGATACGGAAGACACTCCTGGGTAATAAGATCATGATAAAGAACAATGCATATTGAAAGTGAGTAAGAGGAACAGAGGGAGTATACCTAGATACATTTAATAAAAATCTCTGAAAGGATGTGTTTGAAACCATGAAACTGATCACAGTGGTTACATGTGAGGGGGATACTAAGCATCTGGAGAGAAATAGGAGGAGGCTGGTTTATATTTGAAATGTGAATATAATTAATGTTAAGATATAAAACAAATACTTTATAAAATAAAAAATGAAAATTAACACATCACTCCTAAGGGGACCAGGATGTATTAGATAACTGAGGTCCTAAAAAATTTTAGTACCTTTCCTGGAAGATGCTGCCCCTGTTCCTCCCATTACCTCCATCTTTACTGCTTTAGTGTGAGTGTCCACACTCTCAACTGCCAGGATCTGTCTGCATCTTTCCTCCAGTTTATCACCACGCAGGGCGAGTGCTGGAGAATTCATGTTCTCCTGCTTCAGGAGCAGCCCTCAGCCAACATAGGAGGTAGGGGTGGAATCAGCTCCTTATCCCTCAGGTCTATCTTATCCGTCTTGATAACCAAGACCTGTATTCAAAGTCCCATATTGATTTTTTCCCCATTCATTTCCTAGGAAAAGTTGTTGTTGTTGTTATTATTATTTTTCATCTTAACTTCTCATGCTGAAAGTGGAAACTGAGATGCTACCAGCTGGCCCTGGATAGGTGGAAACTCTAATGGCAACGTCATCCTCTGGCTAGCACAGCCTAGCTCTATCTACATACATTTCCTGCCTTTTGTCTCATTGCACCCCTTTCCTCTCATAAAAGCTGTTTGTGCCCTAATACGCCTGAAGATGGAGATTTGAAACAGAAACAAACAAACAAACAAACAAACAAATCCCCCTTTAACATTCCCAGGGCTGACTGAGTAAACCTGTTTCATTCCACCAGCTCTGTCTCCTGAATGTTGGTTGAGGGTTGAGCAACAGAACCTCCAATCTAGTAACTATGGTAGAATTGAGTCCTGTCCTTCAAGGAGGTAACCTGTTTGATAAAGCATCCATTATCCCCTGCTTTCCTTTTCCTTTCTTCTTTCTCCACTCCTTTACTAACACTTTCTGACATTACTTCCAAAATAAATGACTTGCACTTTCTTCCTCATTGCTGGATTTGATTCTGGAGGAAGCCAAATTGGTGCAGCCACTCTGGAAAGCAGTATGGAGATTCCTCAGAAAACTTGGAATGGAACCACCATATGACCCAGCTATCCCACTTCTTGGCCTATACTCAAAGGACTTAAAATCAGCATACTACAGTGATGCAGCCACATCAATGTTCATAGCTGCTCAATTCACAATAGCTAGATTGTGGAACCAACCTAGATGCCCGTCAATAGATGAATGGATAAAGAAACTGTGGTATATATACACAATGGAATATTATTCAGCCATAAAGAAGAATAAAATTATGGCATTTGCAGGTAAATGGATGGAGTTGGAAAGCATCATGCTAAGTGAAATAAGCCAATCCCAAAAAACCAAAGGTTGAATGATTTCTCTGGTAAGTGGATGATGATACATAATAGGGGGTGGAAGGGAGGCAAGAATAGAGGAAGGATGGATTGTATAGAGGAAAATGAGGGGTGGGGATTGGTTGGGGAAGGAAAAAGAATAGGATGAGACAAACATCATTACCCTATATACATATATTATTATGCAAATGGGGTGACTCTACTTCATGCACAACCAGAGAAACGATAGTTGTACCCCATTCTTGCACAATGAATCAAAGTAAGAAAATATATATATAAAGAGACTGGATACTGCAAGTGGGGGTGAAATGATAACTGCTGTGGAGTGAGTATCGGTGAATGCACTGAGACTTCACATATAGAATGGGATTCAGGTTCAAGGGGACAATCTGGGTTATGAAATATCTTAACAATTTGAAAAATAAAGAAACTGATAATAACACAGATTTTGGAGTTAGTTACCTCCTTTAGTTGCTAAATTTTAATGAAATACTGAAGGAACCTCTAGGTTACCAACTGTCATCTCAAGGTGCAGTAAAATCCAGAAAATCTTCCTGGTAGTGCTTAGAGGGATCCTCATCTACAATTAAAAGTAACTTCTGTTAAAACAATTAGGTCAGAATCTGAGTTAAGAGCAATAACACAGAAGGCTCAATTCTTGGCCTTCTGCAGTAAACTAAGAACTCTAGTAAGGGAGAACTGGAACATTTAGACCCGGGATGAGGAAAATTAGAGGATCTACTTGAGAATCTTGATCCCTAGACTTCCTGAATGCTCTGTACTGGGAGAAGTGGCATTCTGAAAAAATAGCCACCATCCCCTGTTTGAAGGTCATACAAAATCTCATCTTCAACAGAGGACTCATAAGGTGATACTGACATTCCTCATGGTCCAAACCTCCCTCCTATTGTTGTTTCTGAATTAATAACTGGGGTCACACCCCAGGATATTCAACTATGGGAGAAAAGGGATTATTTGCTAAAAGAGCAATAGGATCTAACTCAAATGTACCAGGATGAGCCAGGAGAAGCCCCCACCCCAACCCTGGGGAAAGGATCTTATGGATGCTAGACTGAGGTGAGGGATAGATAAGACTGGAGAAGAGGGTTTATTGTCTTGTGGTATTTTCCCAGGAAGGAGGCCTTAATATCCCAGAGAGAATATCCACTCTGCTGAGATGCTTTCTTATAGTATAGGGACAAAAATGACAAAAAGCAGTGAGGTACAGATGTGGGGGATCTCCTTAGCAGGATATTGAAGGTATAGTCAAAAGACCCCAGAGAACTAGCTATGCTTGAACAAATATATTGCATCGACCACCAAGGGCCAGCCAGAGAGAAAATGCAAATGGCCTCTCCAAGTGCTGCCTCTCCTTCCTCCCTCACCTGCTTCCCTTCCAGTGTATACTAGATCACCTCTCAGATAAACTACTCCCACCAGTCAAGGCCTGCTTTGGGGAAACCAGGTGAAATCACACATGTAATACCTGCCTGAGTGCTTGGCAGCTTTTCAACATCAGTGCTTTCTCTTCTGATCATACTACTGAGTTCCACTCCATTTACTAGGCTGGAAGAGCAAAAAAGTCAGCATACATTATATTTTCCCACAGACACCAGTTCTTAAAAACAGGAAACTTTATTGACTGAGTCTATTTTAGACTCTGAACTTGGCTTCCATTGGGTGTAGTCTGATTTAGTTTTAGTGTCTTGAGCCCATGCTTACATCCACGTGGGTGGGGTGGGGGCACACTGTAGTAAATTAGCCAGGTTTTATGGGGGGAAGACATACAGATTGTTTTGGGTTTGAATCTTACTAACTTCCTTCATGGAAATGTGGAGTGAGGATCATCAACTCCAGACCAAGTTTCATTCTCCATACTCTGAGAACACAGTATGTGTTTTGCAAGACTTTTTGGAAACGTATTTAAAGTGAGTTGCTCCATGCCAAGCACATAATGACTTGTAATTAAAGCTAATTTCCCCCTTACTGTCTACCCTAACCCCATGTGTAAACTCTCTGCTCTAAGTTTCATAACATTTGAGGTATGGAATAGAAATAATGACTGTGAGAATTAAGGAGATGAAGTAAGAGACTGCCTGTCACACAGAAAGGACTTGCTAAATGTGCCTTTCAAATATTGCATTACTTCTATCTCCTTTAAATTGTCAGTCTTTCCACCAAGAATACCGTGTCATTACTGAAGAGAAGAAAGGCACATTCTTCATGCAGAACTTGCTTCTGGTCCTTCATTTGCTAGAACAGTGAATCCCCCACATTCTTTGACTCTCTCGTTACAGGTTCATCTTATTGCCTGACTTGGTGTAATGAGTACAGCTTCCTCCCATTTGCCCAAAAAGGAATGGTTTAGGAAGTCACTGTCCCCAAAAGGCTGTCTATCCCATTTCAGATATTTTTGTGAACATGATGGGAATGAAAAGGGGAATGGGTATGGAAACAAGAGTGCAGACATTGCCAGTCAAGGAGAGATTTCCTCAGACAGCTACTCCTGTCCACAGCTCTGCCCTTTAGGAGTGTGGTCCTGGCTCCAGAATTTCAGAGGGACCAGTGGCTTATCAAGGCTCAGGTAGTGGGTGGGAGCAGTTCACTACCTGCTGGCAATAAGGAGATTCAATGGTGATAGAGAGTTTAAAAACAATAATAAAATGGACTGAAAGTTAATTGACCAAAGTCTGCTTTGTATTATCACTGCATGGCAGCAATTCTAAACAACATTAGTGTTAAAAACTCCTCTCAGAAGACAATCATTTATTAGCCTACTAAATAATTCCTGTGGGTCCTGTTGATGTTTTTATTATTCATCCTTTAGTGAGCATTGCATTCTGCCTGGGAGCTGACTCATTCAGCCATCCCTCCTCCCCATACATGTGGACTCAGTGGACAGGCAGGCATTCAATTCAGAATGACTTGGGCTTCCATTGAAGGAAATTCCCCTCTCCTGGTCCTTTCTGTATTCCTGGGTTTAAATAGATTTGAAAGCACTTGATCCCACGGAGGTTTTAAAGAAGAAACAACTAGAGTTACTTTGATTCTGTCATTTTGTGTAGTTATTCATGTTTAAAGTTTAAAGCAATAAAAGAAAGCATGCCAGCTGTACAGAGTGTTAGAGGAGTGCGGTAACTACCGATTGGATTCAAGTGGGAGATCTATCTATATTATTTTGTGAAAATAATAACTTTGTTGTGTGGTCGGAGGGGGCATCAAAATGCAACCCACTTTGGGCTCTGCAGATAGGCTGCTGGGGTGGATTTAGGATAAAAATCTGGTGAGAAGTCAGCTACAGGCTTTGCCTTTACTTCTTATATGCACAGAAGTTTACGCATTTTTTATATAGATTGCTTTTACATGTCAATAAAAATAACAGCAGGCTGTAAAATTGGTTTCAGTCAGACTTTACAAAGGAATGGCAATCAAGTGCTTTTAATATTGAAAAAGAATCACATGAAATAGCATTTCCATGTAAGTTGTTAAAATAATGATGTTCAGCTTGGCATTAATGTAATTATATGTGTGTGTATACATATATATGGGTATGTATGTGTACCTATGAATATGTGTGTATATACATATACATGTGTATGTGTTTATACGTATACACATGTATACGTATACACATGTATACGTATAAACACAAGAGCATTTATATTAACCTCCCTCAAACAGAAACAAGGCTCAGGTAAGTGAGGAGTTAGAGAAGCACTTTCTTCTGCTATATAGGAAGTAAAAGCATCATAAGTTCATTGCACTGTTTTTTTAAAAATATTTTTTAGTTGTCCATGGACTATTTTAATTTATTTATTTATATGTGGTGCTGAGAGTCAAACCCAATGCCTCACACATGCTAGGCAAGCACTCTACCCATGAGCCACAACCCCAGCCCAAGTTCATTGAATTTTGACACCTTGACTCCTTTTGGATCCTGGGTGGAATGCAACATAGCTAGCTTTGTCATTATTACTCTCCTCCCCCAATAAATCTTTGTCATGTAATATAGACCAGAATGAAAAATTAAAGTCATATTGGCACATACACCTCTCAGGGGCTGTGCTATCGATACTCTTAATATGGTCTACCTCTTGATAAACCCACTGTAAATTCAGACTATTTGGGGTGGAAAATGCATTTCATACCTCTAAGCCTATTGCACATCCTAGTAAGAGGGTGAATTGCAGAGTGCTGGTTGTTTCTCCTTGTGATTGGGAGTTGGGAGGGTGTTGTCTGGGAGTGGCCATGGCCCAGCATCTCCACAGAGATGCATGTCACTAACCCAGGAAAAAAATTCAAAATTCAAAGTATAATTTCTACTGAATGTTTGTTTATCACTTTGCATCATTCTAAAGTCAAAAAAGTTGTTAGGTCAACTCTGGTAAGTTGTGGACCATCTGTCTCACCCACCTTCACTCCTTCCCCAAACTATGGTCCTGCCTCTTCTGTTACCATTGTCCAATGATTTATTTGTTGAGTTTTTGAGGTTAGACTTCAGAATCATGGAATTAGTTTTTTGGATCAGGAAAGTTACCATGCTCCTTAGACATGGATCTACTGATGGCTAAGCTAAAAGATTTTCTTAAGGTTGGGAGATACACCTGACTTCTGGGGAGAACAGCAGTAGCAGACATGGAAGCAAACTTGGCTTCTCCATAGTTTGGCTTCAGTTCTAGCAAGTTTCTGGTCTTCACTGCTGCCCCCTTCTCTTTCCTATCAAAGATCTATGACTTCTCTAAATTGTCTTTCTGGACCACATCATTGCCCCACATTACACTCAACTGCAGTCAGCAATAATGCATTGTAGCTAGAAGAGAACATTTTGAATATTCTCACTTCAAAGGAATGACAAATGTTTTTGGTGATGGGATGCTAATTTCCCTGATTTATCAATACACAATATACATGATCAAAACTTCACATTGTCCCCCATAAATGCATGCAATTGTTATGTGTGAGTCAAAAATAAAAGACCACTTCAAGATCAAGTTGTGATTGTTATTGTTTTATCTCCACAAAGATTTCATGGGAACAGGTTGAGATCTATCTCATGGTTGCTTTTAAGAGAGTCATGAATACTGTGAAAAAGCTTTTGGTACAATAGGGGAAGTAAATGTTGTTATGAACTATCTAGGTAATTTCCTTCATTTGCTTTCTCCATTATTGAATTTATTTCTAATTTACTAAGCACAAAAGTCCTCTCACAAATGCTCTTGAACATTCCTACAGAGAATCCTGAATGCCATGGTAGTGATTAAGATATTATAAGTACACAAATAGCCTAATGGTTTCCCTTCATGAACAAATAATGACTACATTTGGTTTTCACATAATGTGTGTTATTTTCAAAAATTCTGCTTAGAAATGTTGGAGCAAAATATGCTTATAAAGTAAGGGAATGTTGAAAAAACATTTATTTTCATGATTGTGAGTGTTATTGTTATTGACAAAAATGGATGGAATTGGAAAGATTGGAAAGATTTATTCTGATAAATACCATTCTTTTATGGTATTCAATATGCCATTTCCAAACTAAAGTGTTTACAGTGTAATAAAATTATTGCCATATAATATAATTTTAGAAACCATATATTCCAACTCTAAAAGTGATCAGCCATTTCCATATCAACAGACGAGTGGTGAAAGTCACAGACTTCAGGGTCATATTCCCTGGGTAGAAACCCTGTTCCATTAGCTAAGTAGGTTCCATGCTAAATAACCTTGGGCAAGTTATTCAACCTCTCTGTGCTTCAGTTTCTCAGATGTGAAATTGTTATAATAATATCTAAGAGTTTTTGTGAGGTTTAAATATATTAACACACATAAGGATGTTAGTGAATTTCCTGACGTATAATTTCCTGACGTATAATAGCAAATGTTTGGTATTTCTAAGGTCTTTATGATTTTTGTTGCCACTATAATTGGAAATGTTAATTAATTACATGCTGTAATATCTAAGGGAGTATAAAAGTATTATTAATTTTATATTAGAATTTTATTTCTATCAATCTAGATGAATATTCTAATAAAAAAGCAGACATTTTTCTCCTAATTCACATAGAATTTGCAATTATTTCTTTCAGAGAACAAACTGTACTCTTCTAATACTTACATACCTTATTTTTTTCACCATGTTTCATTGTCTCATAGATTGATTGTAATATTTAATAGAAATGGATATGAGACATCTTTGTCTTCTTGATTCTTACTGAGATATTTCTACAGTGTAATCATTATGTAATAATCATTGTTTTATTAACTAACTTTCCTCTCTACTATTATGAATGGCATTTTGCTTCTGGTTCTGGGAATGTTTATCTTCTTTTTGATTGTGATTGTATATATATATACACACACACATATGTATTTGTATATGTATTTGTGTATATATGTATTTGTATATAGATATGTGTGTATATATATTTTATTTTCTTTTTTTTATTTCTCATTGCTATGTGTTTGGAGTAGACAGAATTGTGTAAATATGAAATTAATAAATATCATGTCTGGAAGATTCTTAATCATACTTTAAAAGAGAAAAAAGTCATAATCACCAAAAAATCTGCCTGAGATGTTAAAAAATGGCTTTCAGAAAATCCAAGTCAATTAAATTAATTGTAGTACTGTCCAAAGATAGCCAAATAATTAAATGACCATTTTATTTTTATACCATCATGTTGACTGGGTGAATATTTCCTTTGAATTACATGTTTCTGAAGGTATAACTTTTATTGTTTCTTTGATAACAGGAAGATAATTTGCAGTTGCTAAAATTTTTTCAAATTGCTGAAGTTCTGGGAGTCTACATAAGGGATTGGCAGACTTTTTCCTTAAAAGGCCAGGTAGTTAATATTTTCAGCTTGGTAGGCCATGGGTCCTCTGTCATAATTTCTCAACTCTGTGTGGCGGCGCAGCCATAGACAATAAATACATAAATGAAAGGTTGTGGCTGTGTTCCAATAAAACTTTATTTATAAAACCAGACAGCATCTGAGTTTGATTCACAGGCTATTGGTTTGCTGATTCCTGTGGCACAGTAATCTAAATGGGTTGTTCAGGAATATAAATTCTATTATACAAAATATTAAATTCATGAATAAAAAATTAACTGTACTTGATTTTCATAATTGATTATAATACATAAAAAAGTAGAAATGAAAATTTGATTGAATGGTTCACATTAAAATGGTTTCTAAGTATTAGACTCAAAGCAAATAAGGTGCACACAGTCAGAAAATTGAATGTATTTGTTTTCACTAGTGCACAGCTAAGGATCAATAAATGTGAGTCAATATTATATAACACTAACAAAGGTAATAGTAATTAATATGCTAAGATTATAAATTATAGTTTTTGGGGATATAATTATATATTAGGACCCAATGTGAAAAAATATTTTCCCTTTGATATCTAAATTATTTAAGGATTCATTTCCTACTCCTAGAGATGATACAAATACAAACATGATACAGAAAGCAAGGACTCTAAATAGCAATAGAACATAGAAACTCCAAGGTCGAAATGCTTCTACATGCTGTCATTGGCTACCAAAAAGACAAATGAAGGATGCAAAGTTATATGGCAAGTATTGTTCTTTGTAAGATAAAGACAATTGCAAAGATTGATCATAAACAAAAATAGAAAACAGGCTGTGAGTTTCGTTTCCAGTTCCCCCATTTTAATGATCTCATGCCAGCTTCTCTTGCCTGGTCTTACATGTTTTATGCCCTCACATCTTGTCTCCTATTAAAACCTACACCATGAGAGGACATTTAGTTTTATGGCATTTGTAATTATTTGTGAGAAAATCTGAATTGTTAACTCGGCATTTATTGTGTACTGAAAATAAATTCATCCTTTGCTAAAAGGCATTGCAGAGTGTGATGAAGAAGCGGTAGTAAGAGGGTCAGGAGAAGTGTCATTTAGTAATGGGAGGGTGGTCATCTTGGGGTCCTTGAGACCACAACTCTTAGTTCATATAGAGGTGACGAACGAACTAAGCCAGTTATGGTAAAGAGGCTGTGTGTGTCAAACACCAAAATGGACAACACTTTCAAGGAATTTAACCAGTTGCCATACACTCAATCTCATAACACCTGCAATTTTAGCTTTATTCTAGTACTTTTTCTCTTCTAGGAAGAAAGAGCATCAAGGCATGTTGTTGCTCCAGAATTTATATCACAAAAGGATTCCTGGCTTTCACAGACACAGAAGAAGTGGAGCAGATCTGGAGGTGCATCTCTAGTAAATTCTAAGTTGAACTAGTTTAAGAGATTTGGAGTTGAAACAGAATCCAGCATAAAGAACAAGAGAGCAAGCTGTAGAGATCTGAAACATTTGAAAAAAAAATATTAGTTTGGGGATGTTTATCGTAAGTCTGAATAAAGATCTGTATGGAAAAATCAGTATAAAAGCATAATGTTGAAATTATTCCAATGCTAAAGCCGGACCTTTCTTTCTTTCTTTTTTTTTATTTACTTATTGATTCATTGAACACAAATGGAGTACAGCTATTGTTTCAAGGGTTGTACACAAAGTAGAGTCACACCATCTGTGCTTTCTTGCATGTACACAGGGCAATGATATCTGTCACACACTCTGTTATTGATTTTACTCCCCACCCGCCCCCACCCCTCCCTTCCCTCTATGCTAGCTATCTTTCCTCCATTCTTGCCATCTTTCCCCCTCCACTTTATGCATCATCATTCATTTATCAGAGAGACCATTCGGCTTTTGGATTTTTGGGATTGGCTGATCTCACTTAGCATAACAGTTTCCAACATCATCCATTTACCTACAAATGTCATAATTTTATTCTTCTTTATGGCTGAGTAATATTCCATCGTGTATATATACCACAGTTTCTTTATCCATTCATCTACTGAAGGGCATCTAGGTTGATTCCACAATCTAGCTATTGTGAATTGAGCAGCTATGAACATTGATGTGGCTGCATCACTGAGGCAATCTGATTTTAAGTCCTTTGGGTATAAGCCAAGGAGTGGGATAGCAGGGTCAAAAGGTGGATCCATTCCAAGTTTTCTAAGGAATCTCCACACTGCTTTCCAGAGTGGCTGCACCAACTTGCACTCCCACCAGCAATGTATGAGTGTACCCTTTTCCCCACATCCTCGCCAACACCTGTTGTTGCCTGTGTTCTTGATCAAAGACATTCTAATTGGGGTAAGATGAAATCTTAAGGTGGTTTTGATTTGCATTTCTCTTATAACGAGGGATGTTGAACATTTTTTCATAAATCTGTTGATTACTTGTAGATCTTCCTCTGTAAAGTGTCTGTTCATTTCCTTGGCCCATTTATTGATTGGGTTATTGGTGTTCGTGGTGTAAAGATTTTTGAGTACTTGGTAGGTTCTGACCTTTCTTGATTCATAGGAAAATTTTTTTTGGCATTAAAAACAGACTAAATCCTAGAATGGGGATTTCTCCATGTAGAAAGTAAGAGATGCCTTCTTCTCAATGCAAATGTGGTGAGGCTTCGGTTTGACCATCTGTGAGCACAACACTGCACAGGAGGCAGAAGGTTCCACCCTCATGTTGCTTTCTCTGTTGATTGAGATTTTGAGAAATGAGAGACATGGCAAGCAGAAGCCATGCTAGTCTTTTTTCCCGTCCATAGGCCAAATGAAATGATTCACTTCAGAGCACTTCAAAATAAAAATAAAAGTGACAAATATAATTTAGGCACAGAACATTCCTGGACTAATTCAATTACCTATTTCTTTAAAGCAGATGACCACCTGGAAGCAGTCATAACAACCACAATGGCAAATCAATTTTGGTGAGCAAACTAAGTTAAATATTAAGATCTAATAACGTTCTGTCTTGGAAGCAGCTGTGAGTTTACTTCCTTTTTAGAACAGTGATAAGTTTATAAACATATCATGTATCTATCATCTTATCCTTACTGAAAACAGAACTATTGACTTTTTGCAAAAAAAAAGAGCATAAATAAGTGCATGTCTTAAAGGTTTATTGAAGTTATATAGTGTTTCTATCAAATATTTTACTGAGAACTAACTTTGAAGTATTTTTTTCTGGAAAAGTTTTTTAGTACTTCAAATGACATAAGTAGGACCATCAAATAATATAATGAATGTCTGAATATTTGTGTGTCCTCTTAAAAAGAACTCAGTTATATAGGTAGGTGTATGAGCTGACCAGCAATCAGAAATTAGTCTAAACTGTCCCTTGACACTAGTCAGTTTTTGAACACCTCCATTTCTAAGGTATTTCTCAATCATGTGTTTAAAGAAAACATATAATTGGATCAGGTTTTCGCCAAGTCATCCAAAATAGCATAGCTCCTGCAAATAAAGTTGATTTACAAATGTGGTGAAGAAAAGGCAGTCTAGGTAAATGGAATTTCAGTCTTAAATCCAAAGCAGCTACTTGTTATAAGTATCGAGATGTTCTCTTGTTCACGTTTGAGCCAACTCATGTTTTTTCTTATAATATAAAATTAGCACTACAATATTCTCCGGTGCTATGAAAGTAAACACGTGTAATTGTATGTATGCAGCTTCCTTAACACTATTTATTGAGGATACTCGGTAAAACAAGAAACACAGGCCCTATCTTATAAGTTGAGAAAGTAAGTGCCTGCTTCCAGGACATGGAAACTTGAAGGCTGTACCACCTAGCACAGGGGGAAGAAGCAGAGGTGCTATGTGATTTTTCTCAGTTCTCTTTGAAACTAGGAATAGGTTAGGAAGAGATAAAGAATATGAAAATACGTTTTACAATGTTCAACCTATCAAAAAAAGATTTTGTAGGCCCTGAATCTGTACTATTCCTGCCACAAATCCATATCAATTATCATCTAGTTAGTGATTTTCTAAAACCCAGATTTCTGCTAATATTAGTTCTGCTCTAAAAATATTAAAGAGCTTCATAGGAATTCCTGTGTATGTCAGAAATAACACATTTTTCAAAAATAGAAAAAATGATATATTGTATTCTTCTCATTGCCAGAAATTAAAAATTAGTTTTGTACAATGCAAAAACCTTAATTGTTAGGGAACCCCAATATAGCTTTCTTATTAATGTGGATCAGGAATGAAATGGATATAATATACGGCTGTGGGTACACAATAATTATTGGGCTGAACCACTCTTCAAGTATTACATTTTCTTCTTAAAACAGAAGTACAAATTGATTAACTTAAGATTCTTTTTTCCAGGGAAAAAGACCAATTTTCCACTCATCAGAATCTATGGCATGTCAGTCAGTATGGCATTAAATGCCCTGAACACAATGAATCAGAGGTGTCCTTGCCAACACTTCTCTGATCATTTGGCAAAAGGCAATTCTGGAGATCTTCTGGCCATTCAGCTCCTCCAGAGCCACAATAAATTATAGCTTGCCTTCCTCAAATTATTCAGTGGCATTACAATTCAAATTCATTTGTTCAAAGTAAATGAATTCAACCTAAGCAAGATGAATTATTTTTTACAAAGAGAAAATCCTCTAGTTCTAGAATATCTCCCTCTTTAGATTTAAGATTAGCTGACATCAATTTGCCTCACTAGTTCCTTGAGGCAAATTGGTCAAATGGCGCTTGACTTACATTAAGAAATTACAAGCTCTCTTTTAATGAATCTGATATGTGTTCACTAGCTATGTTCATGTCCTGTTTTATTGGTCTCCAGATTACATGTGTAAGGTATAATCACACAAGGTAGAGTGCACACATTTTTTACTGCCTTTGATTAACCCTTCTTTCTTTCCTAAAGATACCGCAACATGTGTTATCAAGTCAAAAAGGGGATGATGAAGGGAAAATGTTTAATTGCTGCATAAAGAAGATATGTCAGGATATTAATGTAATCAAACCTGAGTTTTCAGGCTGTGAGTTTTCAAAATGGCAAAACAAAACAACTTGGAGTAAGTAGACACGGTTAAAACTAATTGGTTTCCCCTACAATATAACGCTGACCAACCTTATATCATTAAATTCAGCTTCTGTTTTATTGGTACACTCTGATTGCTTTCATAACAAGTGAAGTAGAACATTCCAACTTAGAATAATCTTTGGTATTGAGAATCTCCAACCTGTGGAAGTATATTCTTGCACGTTTAGGAAACACATTGCAATGTGTAGATAATAAGACTCACCATGTTGGGGAAGTAGATAACTCTACCTTAAGGGAATCCATGTACAAATGATGCTGTAAATTACACTGTAATTTTTAATTTTAATTTTTAATTTTTAATTTTTAATTTTAATCTCCAACACTGCATCTCTGAAAAACAAAATACTTTCCAAATAGGATCAAGTTTCATTCAAATAATTCTCACTGTTTCAAAATGACTTTTTGAACATCCAGGAAAGTAAAGGAAACACTAGAAGAGCTACTAGGAGCAACAGAAACCTGACAGGTGATGGATGGAATGTTACCTGAGCCTCTCAGCATTGAAGGGATGTCATTAAAAAGTCATTTAAAATTATTGGTTTCCAAGCTTCAATCACTTAAGTACCACTCCCACAATTTGGTCCACCCCAAACCCTTCTTTATTAGTTTTCTATTGCTGTTGTAACAGATTTCCACACACTTGGTAATATAACCAATATACATCTGTTATTTTATAGTGCTGTGGATCAAAATTTGGGCGTGGATCTCAGAGGCTAAAATCAACATGTTGACAGAGATTCATTCCTTTGTAGAAGATGTAAGATAAAATATGTTCCTTGCATTTTCTACCTTCCAGAGACCACCACTGTCCTTGGTGGGTGACCCCCCTTCCTCCAACTTCAGAACCAGCTGCATTGCATCTCTGTTACCCCTCTTCTGTCCTCACTTCTCTTTCTGACCCCAGGCAAGGAAAGACTTACACTTTTAAGGACTCATATGATGAGCCTGGCCCCACTCAGATAATACAAAACAATCTCTCATCTCAAGGTCCTTAACTTTAATCCTTTTTGCAAGAACCCTTTTGCCATGTAAGGCGATATCTTCACAGATTCTGGAGATTAAATTGGAGATGTCATTGAGGGTTATTTTTCTCCCTAATATAACTTTCTAATATAAAGAAATATATGTATCATATCTAAGAAATGGTAAACCAAAATTAGGATAAATTGAATGAAAGTAGAACAATGGTATCAGATCTAGTTACCTTGATATTATTGCTTCCCAAAGTTCAGAACCTACTGTTCACATGGTTAAAAGATAGGTTAGCATATCTGTGTATATTATAATACCAATCTGCAGCTTTCCCCTAGGCAGTAATGGAAAGATTGAAACTATAATTGAAAAGGGAATCTAAACATCTCATTAGGCAGGTCAGTGATTTTGAATGCTGTGTCCATGTAGTCCCCAATATTACTTCATGACCATGGTTCATTTAACACCAGAAATATATATTCTACATTCTGAGAAGGTCAGTGCTTGTGGTTCAAGTCCCTAATGGTGTAAGAAGACCCCTGATTAAACCCCGGCCCCATGTCTGTTCAGTCCTGGGCTGGGACAGTTTCTACTGGTCAGGAGATCTCTAATTTACACCAGTTACTCAGTAAGATGGTTTTCATATATACAAGCGTATCTCTTATGCCACTTGCTAGGAAGATGAATCTTCTTTTAGAATTTCTGCCCTTTTTTCCTAGCTCTGTACTCTATAGCAATACAGCACAAGTCAAATTACTCAATACAGTAAGACTGAAAAAAGTCTTGAGTTTGAACCAGGCTATCAGGATCAAGTTGCAGCTCTGACACTAACTGTTAGAGTATTTTGGGACAAATTTCTATTTTAAAAGTTGGCTGAGGAATGGGAAATAGTATAATAATATTGATATGAAACACAGAGAACTTATGTAAAGATGAAATGTGCTAAAACTGAAAAATCTCGTTTTAAGCCATATGTTTGGAAACTACATAATGACTGATAATCTGAATTAGAACATTATCTTGCAAGCAAAACAGGGTGCTAGTAACAACAGGCATAAACTGGAAATGAACTAGCAATTAGGTGCATACTAAACATAAGGGACTTCATTTGGTCATTAAAATTTTACTAATTCCTGTTTTACATGGAAATGCTTCCAAATTTGAAGTCAAGTGATCCTATCACCTTGTTTGTTTCTAGTTTAACAGGTTCATTTCTTTCAAACATTTCACATATGACACTTATTGGACACCTTTTTCAGGTCAACCTCCCACAGTGGGCTCTAAGTTTTTAATGGTTCTGTTCTGGAGAGTCAGAAGAGTGTGGAATGCTTGATTTTTGAAGTGTTAGGTCCTGCTACTTACCACCCTGGACACATTTTTGGATCTCACTGCATCTCAGTGTTTCCTCTGCCTCTGCCACTGCTGGCACTGACCAATGAGCCATTGTCTGCCTCTAAAGGCCTTAGATTCAAATGTGGCACATAGAAACACCAATGTGAGTGTTGGTAAATGAAATGAATGAAGTTACTGGAACTGACAATACTCCAAAGAACCAACTGTGGGTTTTCGTTTGTTTTGTTTTTATTGTGAGGGTCTACACCAGACACTGGTGATAATGCACTAAATAATAAACATACCATGTCTGACCTCAGGGAGCATACCAGCCAGTGGGAAGAACAGGTGTTAGGCAAGCAAATGCACAAAATAATGAGCTGCAGGTGTGAGTAGAGCTTGAAGGAGAAAAGCAAGAGACAGTGTGAGTGTTACTCTGCATCTGGGGGCCAACCAATGTAGACTACACTGGGACAATTATGTCTCCTCTGCTGGCACCAACAGCAGATAACTGCATATAAAAATTGATTAGTCCTAAGCAACTGTGCCACATGAAGAGCCACCTTGAGCTCAAGATCATTAAAACTCTCAGGTCCTTTGCATGAATTGCTGTCAAGATGGATCTTCCACCGAGTAACTCGTCTATTGATTTTTTTTTAAACCAAATGAAGAATTTAAATTTATTTAAAATATTTATTTTTAAATAAAGTTTAACTTGATGTCTTTGGTCTTTGTTCTTTTCTGTCAAAATAATTTCTGATTTTGATTCTCCATAGTAACACATTAACTATTCTTTCTGAATTAGGTCATTCGTCATCTTTGAATTAGATAGGCATTCTTTCTAGGACTTATTAAAGGCATTTGTAAGACTTGTAGTCTTTAGAACTTTTCAGTTTAATTATTTTAATTTCAATAGCATTATTTTAACCTCAAAGCCATTCTTGTTTCTAAAAGAAAATGTATGGAGATGAGAAAGTTTTCCTTAAAAAAATTAAAATCTCTATTTCACCTGTGTAATATAAATACTGCCCTTATTTTATGGAAAACCATTGCATTCTTTTCTGATTTGAGGAAAATCTACTTAAGAAATCATGAACATATGGCATGCAAACACATACCCATGTCATTAAATTTTCTTGCACAACATAATATAAAAGTTTGTGCAATTTTTTTCTGTACACATTTTATATAACAAATTCTTCAGTTGAGGCATTATGCTATTTCCATTTTCTTAAAATAAAGTATTATAAATAAAGCTATGATAAACATACTTGTAGATGAAACTCTACATGCATCCAAAGCCTGGGACTGTCACATCTTAGAAGTCTTCCTAACAGTGTAACACAATGACTTCTAACACAGTTTCCTCCAGGAACCTTTGGTTTTACATCTGGTTTACGGTTCATCACACCCTCCTCCCCATATACAGCAGCTCCTCATTGTGGTTCTCTGTCTTGTTTTCCCAGAGCACTTATCGCAATTACATATATTGTCTAATTATTTGCTTATGGTCTAGTTTCTTCTCCCCAGAAAGTAAGCTCTGTAGAGCACTATTTTTGTCTCCTTCTCTGATGAAATGCCAGCACCTAGAATAATATCTGGCACCTAGTAGTAAGTGCTCCATAAACACCTGTTAACAGAAGACAAAAGGGTCCTGTTTCTTGGGGATCCGCAAACTGCTGGAGCAACTCCTCTACCCCCATCCCCAGTTCTGTGCTGACCCCCTGCAGCGTTTCTTCTTGGCAGTGATGACAATGTCCACTCATTTATTTCTCTATTTGGCAAAGATTGTTCCTCTTTTCCTCTCTAGGCCTTAAGAAGACACAAGACTGCATTAAAGCTGGCCTGTAGGGCACCCATATATTATTCTAATCATTTCAAGAACAATGTCGGTAGCATGTATTCATTATATCAATGAGACCAGGTGGGCACAGGGAGGTTGAATAGTTTACTGGGGGTCATCCAGTTAGTGATAAAATGTTCCTAATGAACTATGACACACTGCCTCTTACTAGCCAGCTGGGTAACTCTGGGCAAGCCATTTGATCTCTTTGATTGTATTTCCTCACTTATGAAATTAAGGGGTCCAATCTGATTTCTGAACCTGACAATTTATTTTGTGACAATTCTGACCTAGGTATTTCTTAAAGGATTATTAATTGTATTTTAACATAGGGACTTTCCCCTTTTACTAATACCTCTATTGAGCAAAGGATACATTTCTGCAGGACTCTTCTATTCTTAGAGTTCTTAAAATTGCAGATAGAAGTAACAGATCACATGCATTCTGCAATATTAAATTCTACAATACTAAATTAAGGAATAGCATGTAAAACTATCCTAAAATGCCGACAAAATACTACCCAAAGTATCATAACGTAGACTGTTTCCAGGCATTTCATATATAAGTTAAGAATTTCAGTCATTCCTTTATTCTATGAAAAGAGTACCAATTATTTCTGTAGGGTAATGACAGTCATCGAACACTTCCTCTCTGTCTATGTGGTTCTAAACTCTCATGTGCTAATCATTCCATCTTTTGAAAAATGGCATGTTGGTTGTCTATTTTATTGTGAATAAATTCTGAATGACCAAATTTAATAAACACTCTTTGAGTTAATTTTCCATTTTGGATCCTTGGTAAAGATGAGCAATGGTCAGTCAAAGAAAACTTGGGGTTATCTGTGCTGCAAACAAGACAAAAGCTACCTACAGGACACAAAATCAAAGCATGG